>WAAF01007338.1:593577-651989 GCA_013400475.1 Tricholaema leucomelas
TGTTGTCAGAGAGAGTGATTGGCATTGGAATGGGCTGCCCAGGGAGGTGGTGGAGTGGCTGTGCCTGGAGGTGTTGAAGCCAAGCCTGGCTGGGGCACTTAGTGCCATGGTCTGGTTGATTGGCCAGGGCTGGGTGAGCTTGGAGCTCTCTTCTAGCCTGGTTGGTTCTATGATTCTAAGACAGATTGTGATCTCAGAACCATTTTCTTTACTGATTTCATCAGAAACTTGCTACTGCATGAATCAGTAGTAATTAAAATCTACCCAGGCTATTTCTGGATGCTGAGGGGAATGTCATCTAAGCAGCTCTAGTGGAGATGTGTTCCTTTTTAGGACTTGGGGGAGATGGGCAGTCAGGAAGAGAGGTCCAGAATTGTAAGAATCCTTACTGTGGATGGCAAATCTCTTCAGCAGAGGGGTGAAGGCTGTTTTCTGTGTGGAGCAAGGTGAATCCATCAGAGCAGATTAGGAACCTAAGGCTGTGCTCTATTAATTCAGTTTTGATGATTTAAGTGAATCCAAGTGGAAAAGTTAAGGCAAGTCAAGTTCCTTTTTAATCTAGTGATTTAAAATCAAAGATGAAGAGTGCAGGTAAACACCTAAGAAAATCACTGTCTCGATGTGAACTGTGCTCTGGTCTTGCTTCTGCCTTTCTCAAGTGTGTGTGTGGAAAAATGGGATAACCTCTGGCCAGACCCTGGATTTTCATCCTGGCCCACCTTGAGTGGTATCTCCTCAAGGGCAGGCTGGAAGCACAGGGCTGTTTTGCCTGTGCTGCAAGGATGGCAATAATGAAAACTTCAAATCACTGCATAACTCCAGGACATCCAGACTTCTTTTTTCATGAAGAGCAAGCACATTTCCAGCTCTCGTGGAGAGAAACCTTGAGCTAAGTATAGCCTAAAGCATTTAAGCAGACGGCAGATGAAAATAATGCAATGGTTGGGGCTCTTTTAGTAATGACTCTTAGGGCTTAATTCATGACTTCAGAGCTCTTGGGGTTGGAAGTCTTGAGGACTCCTGGGGTGTGAGGCACATCAATAATGGCCTCACTCTGGTAATGGCCTCTCTCTGGATTGATGAGCCTAACTGGGGACCGAAGGGAACCAGCTGTGCTCACTGACGATGGCAGCCACGGCACAGCTTCTGAGCCCTGCCCGCTCTGTGCCTACCTGGGATGCTTCCAGCTGGCAGACATGGACCTGAGCAGTTCAGCAGAGCACCCTGATCTGCTGTGGTTCCCAGGAGAGCTGCAGTCATACAACCACCCAGTTTGGAAGAGGCCTCCAAGCTCACCCAGCCCTGGCCAATCAACCAGACCATGGCACTAAGTGCCCCAGCCAGGCTTGGCTTCAACACCTCCAGGCACAGCCACTCCACCACCTCCCTGGGCAGCCCATTCCAATGCCAATCACTCTCTCTGCCAACAACTTCCTCCTAACATCCAGCCTGAACCTGCCCTGGCACAGCTTGAGCCTCTGTCCCCTTCTTCTGTTCCTGGCTGCCTGGCAGCAGAGCCCAACCCCAGCTGGCTACAGCCTCCCTGCAGGGAGCTGCAGACAGCAATGAGCTCTGCCCTGAGCCTCCTCTTGTGCAGGCTGCACACCCCCAGCTCCCTCAGCCTCTCCTCACAGGGCTGTGCTCCAGGCCCCTCCACAGCCTTGCTGCCCTTCTCTCAACACCTTCCAGCACCTCAACATCTCTCTTGAATTGAGGAGCCCAGAACTGGACACAGCACTCAAGGTGTGTCCTGGAAGCTTCATCTCGACCTCCATATCCTTAAGGAAGGCAGAGATGAAGGATGGCTCCCAAGGTCCTCATAGTGCAACCCACTTCTATCATGGTCCTTCAGCTAAGTGGCAACACTTTGTGCTCTTTGAACCTCCACACCACAACTATCACCTTGAGGTTAAGACATCTTCTGCATATCAAAAGGGCTCCGCTAGAGACACACAGAAGTCAGATCTCTGGCCATAGATGATTAATGGCAGGGCTTGTAGCTGCAAAGCCGTGCATTTTGTTCTTAAAAGCAGCAGCCAGGCAATACATCCTGGCTGTCAGGCTGGGGGCAGCTCAGGCAGTGCTGCTGGCGCTGGACTGGAAAGCTGTTCCTCCCCAGCGAACAGCTGGATGAGATTCCTGCTCCTTCCTCATCTGAACGGAGAGGGGAAAAGCCCTCAGCCCACCCTGTTTAGCAGGCAGGTCGGCGCTGCGGCAGCGCGATGGGCGCTGCGGGCCGGGCAGCCTCGCTCCCTGCGCCGCCGGCCGCTTGCCAGCTGTCGGCTCTGCCCCGCAGCCAGCGCTGTCTGTCGGCACAGCTCTTCCGAGGTGCCGACCTGAGATCTAGCAGCAATCAAGTAATTGGCAGCATCGCCTCAAGATCTATTGGGCAAACTGAGCGAGGCGAGAGCCAGAGCTGCAAATTGCCTTCTGCTCCCAGCCTCAACCGCAAGAGGTGTTTGAAAAGGGAAACAAACCCACAGAACAGAAACAAAAAACCCAAACACCAACCAAAAACCAAGCCAAAGAAGCCTTTCAAGTCAGAGAAAACCACACTCACCAGCTGGGCTGCCTGGAAAGAGTTTGTAACAGGAGAGCAGCTCCTTGGGCTAATGCCGATTGGCTTTAGATGAAAATAGAGGAGGGAAATAGATGCTAAGTAGGCTTCAGCTGCATTGTGCTCCGGAGCAGGGAAACAGTTCCTCGGCCTGGGGCAGTTTTCCCGGGTGAGCTTTGGTTGGTGAGGGCTTTGCTGCTGCTGGATAAGGCGGTGCCGTGCCTGGAGGGCTCTGGCTGATGCTGCCGTGGCTGGGTAGAGGCTTTGTGAGGAGCTGGGGGGAATCTGGGGGCTTTGAGCAGTGGTAGCTCTGTTAGCCAGTGTCCTCTGCAGAACACTCTGCCTCCTTGACTTCAGCCCAGCAGGATTTCCTGGGCATGGATGTGAGTACATGTCTTGTGCAGCTCCCCTTGCTCTGCCTAGCATCACTCACTGAGGCTGGAGAAAACCTTTGAGCTCACTGAGTCCAACCATAGCCCAACCACCATCAGCACTCAGCCCTGCCCTGCAGCACCACAGCTACAGCTTCTTGAACACCTCCTGGGATGGGGCCTCCACCACCTCCCCGGGCAGCCTGTCCCAGCCTCTCACCGAAGAAGTTTTTCCTCATGTCCAACCTAACCCTCCCCTGGCACAACTCAAGCCCATTTCCTCTCATCCTGTTGCTGGTTGCTTGGGAGAAGAGACCAACCCCAGGCTCAGCCCAGCCTCCTTTCAGGTAGCTGTAGAGAGCAGCGAGGTCTCCCCTCAGCCTTCTCATCTCCCTACTAAACAACCTCAGCTCTCATCTCCCTACTAAGCAACCTCAGCTGCTCCTCATGATGCCCTCCAAACCCCTCATCAGCCTTGCTGCTCTTCTCTGGATGTACTTCAGGCCCTCCTGGCAGTCCTGGCTCCTTGCAGAAGGGGTGAGCTGGCCCACATGTGCAGCAGGGGTGCTAGTTTGGACCTCTGGGAGAGAACAGCTGCATTTTGTGCAGGCAAAACTTGTGACTGGGGAAAGGCCTGCTCAGGAGCAAAGTCTGAGCTGTGCTGAGAAGCCTGGAGCACAGCCCTGTGAGGAGAGGCTGAGGGAGCTGGGGGTGTGCAGCCTGCACAAGAGGAGGCTCAGGGCAGAGCTCATTGCTGTCTGCAGCTCCCTGCAGGGAGGCTGTAGCCAGGTGGGGTTGGGCTCTGCTGCCAGGCAGCCAGCACCAGAAGAAGGGGACACAGCCTCAAGCTGTGCCAGGGCAGGTCTAGGCTGGATGTTAGGAGGAAGTTGTTGTCAGAGAGAGTGATTGGCATTGGAATGGGCTGCCCAGGGAGGTGGTGGAGTGGCTGTGGCTGGAGGTGTTGAAGCCAAGCCTGGCTGGGGCACTTAGTGCCATGGTCTGGTTGGTTGGGCAGGGCTGGGTGCTAGGTTGGGCTGGCTGAGCTTGGAGGTCTCTTCTAGCCTGGTTGGTTCTATGATTTCCCTCCCTCCCCATCCCATAAATATTCCACAGCAAATAACAGTGCCTAGAAGCCAAAACCAGATATGGTTTATTTTCTTCTCCTCAGCAGAACATTCCTGCTGCCACTCCAGTGCTGTCAGGAACATAGCCAAAGCAGCAACTTTTACTCTGCTGCCTGCCTGCCTGTCTGTCTTTCTGTCTGTCTGTCTTTCTGCCTTTCTCCCACTCCAGGATTAATAAACACAGATCTCAAAGTTCCCTCTCAAGGGTTTGGTTTGCTGGGCAGGGATTCAAGTTCTCTTGTTTGTCTGAGGTGGCTTCTCCTCTCCTGAAGCACTGTGTGCATGCCTGTGCTGCTGTGATTCTCCTCTCCTGAAGCACTGTGTGCATGCCTGTGCTGCTGTGAGGCAGTGCCTGTGCCACCCAGGGTGGTTCCCGCTGGGCTCTGGGATGCCAGCTGCAGCAAGGAGTGGGATGCTGGAATGCTGATGCGTTGGCTCTGTGTCCGGCTCTGCAGAGCAGCTGTGCCCGCGGTGCTTTGCTGCTGGGCACAGCTCACTGTTCGTTCAGCACCTCCTGCAAGCATGAGGCTCATGTTTCTCCCTCGTTTTCTGCCAGCGGAGATGTGATACAGCGTAGGAAGGTGGTTTTCCCTGGTCTCCCTCTGTCGTCCTTTCCGGAGGAGTTTGCAGGGAGCCTTCTTGCTCACTTTCCATTCCCAGCTGCGCCCAAGCCGCTCTGAGACCCTGCTGTGCAAAGCAGGCTGCTATTGAGCCCGGAGAGCTAATTTCCTACTCGATCTGCTGCTGACACCCGAGGCCATTCGCTGCCTTGCGTTGCCCCCTAACGAACTGAGGTTCAGTCCCCTGTGTCCCTAAGGCAGCTCGGGTGCCTGCCTGCAGCTCCGTGGTCTGCATCTCTTGCACTCTCACTTTCCTTGCTTTGCTCAGCTCTCTTTGAGCCTTTGGCTCTGTACCTTCCAGGGGACCCAGGGCAAGACCAGCAGCCTCTGTAAGCCAGAACAGTGTGTCTTGACCCACCTGCTGTGCTAGGTCTTAGACTGGCTGTCCCTCTCTTGCCCCCAGCCCTGGTCCCATTTAGAGGTGCCCTGTTGTAAGGCCAAGCTTGCCTGCCTTGAAGTGATCTTTTAACCCTTCCTGCTCCCTGTCACCTAATGGCTCACCTGCTGCTCCCAGAGGCTGCTGCTGCTGGGCAGTGTGGAGAAGGCAGCCCCTCAGCTACCAGCCACAGTTCCTGCAGAAATCAGCTTGCATAGGTCAGATATAAAGTGAGCAAGCAAGCTTTGGGGCCCCTCAGCCTGGCTGTCCCCCAGACACCTGTCCCCTGCACTCACATCTCACCTTGAGGCAAGCACCTCGACTAAGGCCCAGGTGCGAGCATCCATCCTGGTGAGCAGGAGCATGCAGCATGGGGAGACTTCACAGTGGAGGAGCTGGGAAGCTGCTGAGCAGTGCCACTGGGCTTTCACACTCCCATCTCCTGAGCTGCAAGAGCTTGTTCAACAGCCATAGTAATTTCTTTGGCTTAAGTGTGCAGCGTAGCTAATTTTTCTGAGTATCACTTGGAGAGCTCTTGAGGTTACAGATACACCTCAATAATATCCATCCTCTGAAGTGCAGAGGAAGCAGCTTTGATTTCCTATTTCCCCTGGTGTCTCCTGTCCTCTTCTTACTTTCCCTGAGAGAGAGCAGAATTGGCTGAGCTTAGGCTGGTAGGATCAGGGTAAATGCCTGCCAGGGAAGTCTGTTTTCCTGCAGCAGCTGCCTGCAGAGGCCACCTCACCCTGCCAGGCTGCCCTGCTCTGTATGGCAAGAAGATGTCTCTCACCTTGCAGCTTTGCCTTGTGCCTTCAGTACCCTCTCCTAGCATGCAGAGCAAGTGAACTTGGGCTGAAAGTGCTTCACCTCACGGAGCAAAGCCCAAGCTGAGCAATCATTGCCCTTTAACTCTTGGCTGGTGAATCATCCAGGCTTTCCTTGAGAGCAAATCCAGGTTTACTTGCCTTGGGATGTTCTCATTCTTCCTCTTCTGTATTCCCTCTTAATCCCATAGCCTGCAGCAGTAGGTTAAGACGACTGCTCCACTTGGTGAGCTGCAGCAGAGCCTCTGTGAAACACATTGCACAGAGGCAGCAGGATGCTGCCTGCATTTTGCAGCGTAAGCTGCACCTGGTGCCTTGGGAATGCCCTCAGCACAGGCTGTTTGTGTTAACTGAGGGTGGCTGCAGGAGCCTTAAAACACCCCAAAGACACAACCCAGCCTCACAGCTTCCCTCTGTCCCCTCCTTGCAGCAGGAAGCTGCGAGGTGATGTTTCACTTGAGTTGTACTCCCTTGTGGCTTTGCACAGCCTCTAACGCTGCACCTAGTAAGGACCTGTCCTTGGGGTGCTGGAGCAGCTGCACTCCTCTCCACCCAGGCCAGCCTGCTGCTGGAGTGTGGCTAAAGAGGCCGTGGGGGGTTAAAGGGCTTCCTAAGGCTTCTGCTGTTGCTTGGAAGCACTTATCCTGCTGTTGCAGACTCTTCCTTCCCTCAGGTAAGAACAGATAAGCCCAAGTGACTATTAATCTCTGTCTTGTTAGTGTTTGCTGAGGCTCTTCAGTGGCACTTCAAGGACAATATTGTTCCCCCTTAAGATCTGATCTGGTCGAGGTCCAGCCTTGATTCCTTCTTGTCCAACTTTGCCTTAGAGGACTTTGCCAGGGCAAAGCTTCACGCACCTGACAGAATTCTGCCTCTGTATGCTGCTGCTACCTTCCACAGAGGGCTGAGCAAAGCATGTTTCACAGAATGAATCAGGAGGGGAAAGACCCTTGGGATCTTCAGTTCCAGCCATTAACTCAACTCCACAAAGTTCAGCCCTAAACCATATTCCCAAGCACCACATCCAAACCACTTTTCCTAAGAGGAGCATCTGGATGCTTTCAAGTGTTTGTGTGAATCAGGGCACAGGTTGTGACCAAGAGCCACCCAGGTCTCTTACTCCAAGCTCATCCAGCCCAACCTAGCACCCAGCCCTGGCCAATCAACCAGACCATGGCACTAAGTGCCCCAGCCAGGCTTGGCTTCAACACCTCCAGCCACAGCCACTCCACCACCTCCCTGGGCAGCCCATTCCAATGCCAATCACTCTCTCTGACAACAACTTCCTCCTAACATCCAGCCTAGACCTGCCCTGGCACAGCTTGAGGCTGTGTCCCCTTCTTCTGTTGCTGGCTGCCTGGCAGCAGAGCCCAACCCCACCTGGCTACAGCCTCCCTGCAGGCAGCTGCAGACAGCAATGAGCCCTGCCCTGAGCCTCCTCTTCTGCAGGCTGCACACCCCCAGCTCCCTCAGCCTCTCCTCACAGGGCTGTGCTCCAGGCCCCTCCCCAGCCTTGCTGCCCTTCTCCTGACACCTTCCAGCACCTCAACATCTCTCTGCAATTGAGGGTCCCAGAACTGGACACAGCACTCAAGGAGTGTCCTGAGCAGTGCTGAGCACAGAGGCAGAAGAACCTCCCTTGTCCTGCTGCCCACACTGATCCTGAGCCAGCCCAGGATGCCTTTGGCTCTGCTGCCCACCTGGGCACACTGCTGCCTCATCTTCAGCCCACTGTCTATCAGTATCCCCCAGCTCCCTCTCTGCCTGGCTGCTCTCAGCCACTCTGTCCCCAGCTTGCAGCACTGCTTGGGGATGCAGGCACCGGGAGGGAGATTTAGGTGCAAGACCTTGACTTGGTCAGTTTGTGTCCATGCAGTGAGCCCTGCCCCAGCAAGAGGCAGGAAGGTGACCTCCATCCCTAGCATGTGTGTGTGGAGATCTATGAATGGAGCCCTTTTGGGTGCCCCACAAGGGAGGGTGAACCTTGGGCCTCTGGGTATGTAACAGATTTTTCCATCCTTTAAGACTGCTCTGAAACACTGAAGCTGCTCAGTAAATGGCTTTGCTAATGCTGGCATTCATCTGGAGGAAATATGAGATTGCATCTCCCAACAGTGGGTTTTAATTTTAAGAGCTGCTGCCTTGCAGCCTATCAGAAGTGGTGTTCAGATATGAACGCAAAATTAATTCAAGTGAAACTCCCTGAATTAATTATTTAGTTCATTAAATGTGATAGAGGTTATTTTAAAGGAAGCCTTAATTGACAAAGGAACTGGAGACTTTAACTGCTTACCTGCCAGCCTTGGCCAGTTGCTCTCTGCAGCCAGACCTCCAAAGAATCAGGGTAAATCTTTCCTCTGAGGTGGAATGAACATGGAGCTCATGGAGAGCCTTGGAGTAGCCTTGCCTTAGATGTCAAAGCTTCTTGTCTGATAAGATAGAGATACTCTGGGAGAGATAGCCCCCTCCTCTGATAAGATAGAGCTGGAGATACTCCTGCAGTCTGATAGCCTCATCCTTTGAAGTCGACAGGGCTGGCGTGAGTTGTGAGCACATCCACACAGTGCTACCATGGTCTGCCTCACTTGCACTAAGCCTTTGCCTGAGCACCAAAACGAGTGTTTGGTCAAGGAAGGATTCTGTCATCTTGGCTTGTACAGGACCGCTCTGTCAGCAGCAACAGGGGCTTGCACCACCCTGCAAGCAATACTGCACCCAGGAGTGGCTGTGCCGTGCTTGGGCTGAGCCTGTGGGCTTGGTTGGACTCGAGGGCACCCACTAATAACTCCTTCCAACTTAATCTCCAGGGCTTGGGGACAGATTGCCAAATGCACTTTTCAAAGCCATGAACCCCTTTCTGAGGAACCTTTTCCCAGTTTAAAGAGCTGTGAAGAATTTTAATGACAAACATTCTTTACCCTCGATTATTACAGGGCTTTAAATCCTCCTCCCACTCATTGCCTGTGCTGTCTTTTCTGCCAAGCAATTATCAGCCTTTGCTAATTTTTTATCAGCATTATTAAATACTCACAGCCTTAAGCAGATCCTCCTCTCACCTGCCTAATGAATGCCCTCAATATTTAAACCCTCTCAGTGTTGAGCTCTGATCTCATTGTACACTCAGGATCTGTCTGTGCTTCCTCCATGGCAGAGCTGGCAGTGGGAATGATTTGCTGGTACCCCTGCAGCTATCCTGTGGGCTGCTGGAGCCCTCATGGGGTGGTGGTCATGAGCTTCCTCGTGGCTCTCCAGTGCTTGGGGTGAGGCAAATGCAGTTGGTGCAGACAAGAGACCTGCTGCTGTTGAAGAGAATCCAGCAGCTTGGGAGAGAGCTCTGAGCTCATCCAGCCCAACCCAGTACCCAGCCCTGGCCAATCAACCAGACCATGGCACTAAGTGCCCCAGCCAGGCTTGGCTTCAACACCTCTGTCTGTGCAGCTCCTGCTCTCCAAGCTGGTTCTGTGACAGATGTTGTGTCAGACTTCCAATCAGTGCCCTGTGCTGAGTCGGAGAAGTGTAACTTGTTACATGTTAGGGACAATGAGCAATGATCAAGGGAGGTTCTTCTGCCCCTGTGCTCAGCACTGCTCAGGCCACACCTTGAGTGCTGGGTCCAGTTGTGGGCCCCTCAATTCCAGAGAGATGTTGAGGTGCTGGAAGGTGTTGAGAGAAGGGCAGCAAGGCTGGGGAGGGGCCTGGAGCACAGCCCTGTGAGGAGAGGCTGAGGGAGCTGGGGGTGTGCAGCCTGCAGCAGAGGAGGCTCAGGGCAGAGCTCATTGCTGTCTGCAGCTCCCTGCAGGGAGGCTGTAGCCAGCTGGGGTTGGGCTCTGCTGCCAGGCAAGCAGCAAGAGAAGAAGGGGACACAGCCTCAAGCTGTGCCAGGGCAGGTCTAGGCTGGATGTTAGGAGGAAGTTGTTGTCAGAGAGAGTGATTGGCATTGGAATGGGCTGCCCAGGGAGGTGGTGGAGTGGCTGTGGCTGGAGGTGCTGAAGCCAAGCCTGGCTGGGGCACTTAGTGCCATGGTCTGGTTGCTTGGCCAGGGCTGGGTGCTAGGTTGGGCTGGATGAGCTTGGAAGTCTCTTCCAATCTGGTTGGTTCTATGATCCTTTGTCAAGCCTTTAGTCACTGCACATAAAGAGCTGGTGGTGCAGAACAGCCTTCCCTTGAAACTAGAGAGCCTTTTTGGAGCAGTTTGTTCACTTCATTTCCAGATATTTACTTTTTTTTCCTTACTGTGGAAAAAAAAAAACCAAAAAACCTCATTTCTTCTTAAAAATAACCAAACCCAACCCCACTGTGACTGAATCCTCTTGGTCTCTAGGGCAAAGGGAAAAAATGCATTTTTAGGAGTGACTAATTAGTGCAGATGTGGAAGGGGAGCTTCCTAAAGCTGCTCTGTGAAGAGCTCAGTGGCTTGAGCCGCTCAGGAGACGTTTGCTGGTTGTTATGCAGCAGCTATTTCTAGCTTGGATGGACAAGGTTGGGGCTCCCCAACCGCAGGCACTGAGCTCTTGCCTAACAGCTTTGCTGGGAGCCTGATGCAGGGGAAGGAAGTGGAGGCAGAGCTGGGAGGGAGCAGCAGGGGTGGTGTGCATGGGGTGTGCTCCTTGGCGAGCACTGCTAATCAGCCGTTAGGAGGTGAAGCGCAGCGTGCAGGGCAGTTACTTTGGCCTCTAATGTTATTTAATAGTTCATAGCTCTTAGATCCAATATTGAACGAGCTTAAACAGAACCAGCACCTCCTGCACTGCCTCTCTCATTGGCAATGTTTTGCTGCTGAATGTTTCTGTGCTTTTAGACCTCCTAAAGCTTTCCCTTGACCTTAAATGATGCTCTCAAGGCTTTCGCTGTGCTGCAGCTGAAGCAGGTTACTTCTTTCTGCTGTTTGTTACCACCTTTGAATAGAGGATGTTCATCAACTGGTGGGGAAACCAAGCACAGCTTCAGGCTGGGTGGGGAATGGCTGAGAGCAGCCCTGAGCAACAGGACCTGGGGGTCTGGGGTGAGGAAAAGCTCAACATGAGCCTGCAGTGTGAGTGCAGCCCAGACAGCAACCCTGTGCTGGGCTGCAGCAAGAGCAGTGTGGGCAGAGGGCAAGGGAGGGGATTCTGCCCCTTGGCTCTGCTCTCCTCACACCCCACCTGCAGTCCTGGGTGCAGCTCTGGATCCCCCAGCACAAGAAGGACATGGAAGTGTTGGAGCCAGTGCAGAGGAGGCCACCAAGATGCCGAGAGGGCTGCAGCAGCTCTGCTGTGAGGACAGGCTGAGAGAGTTGGGGCTCTGCAGCCTGGAGAGGAGAAGGCTTCCAGGAGACCTTGGAGTGGCCTTGCAGGATCTGAAGGGGACCTACAGGAAGGCTGGGGAGGAACAATTGACAAGGTCTGGTAATGAGAGGAGGAATGGGTTTGAAGTGGCAGAGGGGAGATTGAAACTGGATGTGATGAAAGGGTTCTTTGCAGTGAGGGTGGTGAGACACTGGCACAGGTTGCCCAGGGAGGTTGTGGCTTCTCCCTCCCTGGAGGTGTTCAGGTCCAGGTTAGATGAGTCCTTGAGTGACCTGTTCTAGTGGGAGGTGTCCCTGCCCATGGCAGGGGGTTGGGACTGGATGATCCTTGAGGTCCCTTCCAACCTAAACCATTCTATGACTGTATGAAACAGTGCCTGGCTGCTGCCTTGCCTGGCTGTGTGGCCTGCAGAGGTGGATGGGCAGCCTGGCCCCAGATGCCTGCCAGACCCCTGGGGGAGAGCTTTTGCCCTTTGCCTTGCGTGGCCATGTGCCGCTTGACGTGCAGACAGCATTCCCGGACAGAAACAACCTGCTCTAGTGGGAGGTGTCCCTGCCCATGGCAGGGGGTTGGAGCTGGATGATCCTTGAGGTCCCTTCCAACCTAAACCATTCTATGATTCTATGAAATGCTTTGAACCCCTTGAGGCCAAGCACAGGCTGCAGTTCCAAGTGGAGGGAAGAGAACTGCAGATCTTTCCCACGACTGATGTGCTTCGTCTAGCCAAAGAAGCCAGACTGATTTTGCTTTGCTGAACTCTCTGAGGCCAAATGGGCTTTGCCAAGGAGTGGAACACATGGCAGTGTTTTGAGGGCATGTGTCGTGGGTGGCTTGGGACATGATTGCTTTGGGGAAGAGCCAAAGGGAGCAAGCAGCTCTCAGAGCCTGCTTTGTGGAGAGGATGCCCTCAGCCCTTGCCCCCAGTGTGGCAGGAGCTTTTCTCCGCCAGCACATTTGAGCAGGGCTCCCTTTGCTCCTCTCGAGGAGCGATGGGTGGAACAAGCAGCAAAGTCCTGTACACTGTCTTCTGTCTGATTAAATTTGAGTCAGAGGACTTCCTTCTGTCTGCAGCCTCTCTGCCTACTGCTCATAAAATGAATGAAGCACAGTAATTCACCCAGCCTGCCTTCCCCTTAATAGACTACAGCATATTGGAGGGTCTAATAGGTACTGGGAGCACTTCTATAGGACTCATCAGTATGCTTCTGGAGTCAGCTTTCCCCTCACCTTTCTCCAGGGTATCTGTAGCAGTACTGATACACAGTCTGTACTCATCATTAAGCTGGAGGTAGTGGGTATTATTGCTTCTCCTGGGATTGTGAAAGTACTGCCTGTGTAAACTCATTTGCACCAGCTAGAGGTTAGAGGCTGGTATCTAAACTTCATCTTATCGCTGGGGCTAACAGATGGTGATAGGTGCTGGGAGCAAAATGATTGATTGACTGAGGTTAATTTGTGTGCTGACTGAGGGATCTGGGTAGAGAAGGAAGATGTCCATCCTGCAAGTCACAAATAGATGTACTGGGATCAGCTGCTGCTGCTCAGCTTATCAGGAGGAAAGGAGATTTGAAGGATGTCAGACAAACCCAGAATCATTTCTCTGTCACTGCTGCTCCTTGCCGTGACTCTGTCAGCCTGTACTGAGTGTGGGACTTGCATGGGCTGGGATGTGGAGGGGCTGTGCCTGGAGGGCTCCCTGGGGTCAGACACATCTCCTCCAGCAAAATCCAACGTGTGCAGGGCAGCACTGTGCTGCTGTCTGTGCAGAGGGCCACAAGATCTCACTGGCTCTGCTCTTGCTCTGCTCCTGCACCAGCACTATGCTGGGATGACTCCAACAGCCCCAGTCTGCTTCTCTCTGGCCAGAGACAGCCCACAGGTGGTGAGGCAGCAGTTCCTCTCCCTGCAGAGTGACTGCTCCTGTCAGCAAGGCCTGTGCAGCACAGGGACAAGCAGCACTCAGGAAGCTGTCTGAGGCTCCCACCACGCTGCTGCTCACAGTGTACTTTGCTTGGCAGTGCCTTTCAGCTCGGGAAACTGGGCAAACCTTTGTGGTTCTTGCAGCAGAAGGGATGCGTTGGTGTTGCCTCTCCCTCCTGGTCTTTCCTCCAAGAGTGTCCAGCCCATGAAGAGCAGTGCTGAGGGTCACAGACAGGCTTGCAGGGTGACCTGATTCGTGACTCCCCTTTGGCCCGAGTGGCCTCTACAGGAGCAATTGCTGCCGTGAGCCTCCCCCCTGGTGTTGCCGAAGACCTCAGCAGGGCATTCCTCGGTGCTTGGAGCACTCCGCAGCTGGGTTTGAGTGAGGGAGCAGAGCGGTTCCTGGGTGGGAGAAGCATCGACCGTGCCAGCCGAAGCTGTTTGTTCTCCGTGGGAAGCAGTGTTAAGAGAAATTGAAATTCATGAACCCTTGCCACACAATTATTTAAGTGCATATGAGTCTGTCCCCTTTTCTCCCTCCTAGGGGTCGATGCAGTCCCTGCTCTGCTCAGGCTCGGGGGGAAGCAGCTGACCACTGCCGTCTGTAATAACTCCAGGGGCACGAGGAGGAGGTGCTGCAGTTCAGCAGTTGTTAGCTGTGCTCTTTATTGCCTCCTGCTATAGCTGTGCAATTAAGCTCAGCATAGCCTGCCACAGCTAATGTGTTTATTAAGAAGCCCAGTGAACCCTACCCAACATATCCATACCTGATCTGACAAACTTATTTCCCACTAAAGTTAATTAAAGAAAAGGATTCCTCCTGACTTAAATACCTTCCTGCCTTCCACCCTAAAAATCAGCTCATCTCAAACTAATTGGATTGTTAACTGTTCTCAGCAGAGAGCAGTTCTGACTGCAGGGGGTTCCAGACACACGGGGACAGAGTGGGCACCACGCAGGTTAAGCAGGGCTGAGCCCAGCGCAGGGGACACGTTGGTTGCACAGATCAGGTGGCAAGAGGGAAGCCAGGAGCTGAGATGTCTGGAGAAAGCCCTGGGGGCTCTTGCCTTGGCTGAGCCCAGCACTGAGCTGGAGGCCACCCACCAGCTGTGGTCTGTTGCACTTTTGGCTTCACCCTGGGGGGGCTGCGCAGGCTCTGCCATCTCACTTCAGTGCAGCAGGTGTGCTGGGCTTGGAGAGCAGGCTCTCAGGTGACGTTGGTGCAGGGTGGTTGTACTGTGGGAAGGGTTGTGGTGCAGTCACTTCCTCAGCCTTCAGCAGGCTCTTGAAGTGTTGGTGTCTGGAAGGTAAGGTAAGGCTGCACTAAGGTAAAAGCAGCCCTGAGGCAGGGCACAGGCAAGCAGGTTCCTTCCCGGTTTGCTTTCTGCTGTTACCTACATTGCTGTCCCAAGAGAACATGGTGCCTCTTCCAGTAAAACACAGTGCCTCTTCCTAGAAGCCTTTGTCTCCCTTGGAGACAAGAGGTTATTGGTTTCCAGGAATCCTTGGAAGGGCAACTGTGTCCCAGAAAGGTGATGAGGCAACACCAAACATGGGTGCCTGAGCTGCCTCAGCTTCCCCAGGGCCACTCGATGGGAGGATGGGCAAGGGGAATGTGAGATCTGTGTCTTAAGGGGGCTCAGCTAAAAGCTAGAGGAGAGGTCCACCCTTAGGCAGGCTTTTCTTTGGGTGCTGCACTTGTGGGGGTTGCTGTGGGTCTGAGGTGTCTGAGCCCTGGCAGGTGCCCTGGCTGTGTTGCCTCATGGCTCCCTGTGCCCACTCTGCAGCCCATCCCTCTGCGTGGTGACCAAGGGGCCCTCTGGGCAGCAAATTGCTCACTACAAGCAGGGGATGAAGGAAAATGGAGTTTCAGTTGCAGGTGACCCCAGAAGCTTCACTGAGGTGTTATCTGCAGGACTGAGGGTCCAGCTGGGGTAGACACCAGAGAGAGCATCTGGGAGGCAGAAGGAAAGCACTGTCCTCATCTCTTGAAAAGAAGGCTTTTGGGGAGCGCTGGGACAGTTCTCTTCAGTGGGAACGTCCCAAGGTCTCCTTTTATAGGGATGGGCAGAAATAAAAAGATATTGATCACCAGGGCTGTGGAATTGCCCTTTTGCCATAGTTATCATTTCATTTGAACATCAGCTTAGGACCAGCTTCCCTCCCAAAGCCAACAGGAGTGAGAGAATAACGAAGAGAAGTAGCAGCAGACTGACTGATAGCTGCCTCAGTTTCCCTGTGCTTCTGGAACCCTTACCTCTCTACGTTTCTGACCACCTCCATGTAGAGCTGAGGGTTCCCAAAAAGCTTCAAACAGTGGCTTAAAACATCTGCAGGCAAAGTTTGCCTTCAGAAGGCTGCTGAAGAGCTGCTGTCAGCTCTGTCCTTTCATTCAGCTTAACGCTGCAGTCTCTTTAGGAGCTGTCACCGCAGCTGCTGCCTGCTGAGTGAGGGAGGTGGGTTTCAGGAGGGAGAAAACTGTTTATAGAGCCATAGAGTGGTTTAAGCTCATCCAGTTCCAACCCCCTGCCATAGGCAGGGACACCTCCCACTAGAACAGGTTGCTCAAGGTCTCATCCAACCTGGTCCTGAACACCTTCAGGGAGGGAGCAGCCACAACCTCCCTGGGCAACCTGTGCCAGTGTCTCACTGCCCTCACTGTAAAGAACTTCTTCCTAACGTCCAGATTCCATCTCCCCTCTGTCACTTCAAACCCATTCCTCCCCATCCTGTCATTACAAGGCCTTGTCAGTAGTCCCTCCCCATCCTTCCTGTAGCTCCCTTCAGATCCTGCAAGGCCACTCCAAGGTCTCCTGGAAGCCTTCTCTTCTCCAGGCTGCACAGCCCCAACTCTCTCAGCCTGTCCTCACAGCAGAGCTGCTGCAGCCCTCTCAGCATCTTGGTGGCCTCCTCTGCACTGGCTCCAATATTTTCGTGTCCTGCTTGTGCTGGGGGCTGCAGAACTGCACCCAGGACTGCAGGTGGGGTGTGAGGAGAGCAGAGCCAAGGGGCAGAATCCCCTCCCTTGCCCTGCTGCCCACACTGCTCTTGCTGCAGCCCAGCAGAGGGTTGCTGTCTGGGCTGCACTCACACTGCAGGCTCATGTTGAGCTTTTCCTCACCCAGACCCCCTCAGGGCTGCTCTCAGCCATTCCCCACCCAGCCTGGAGCTGTGCTTGGGATTGCACCCACCCAATTTACTTATGCTTGCTTATGTTTGAATGTCATCTAAGATGAGAAACTTGACTCAATTACCTTTTGAATGGTACCTCAGTAGGATCTGAGAGCCATGTGGTAATGCCAACTGATTGCATTTTTCTCTGAGAGATTCATCACAGCAAACCCCCAAACATTCTTCAGCAGTAGATTAATACTCTTCTCCTTCTCATGAAAGCTGAAATGCTGGTGGGGTGCATGGGCTTGGAGCTTGTTAAGATTCGAATTGTGGATTGTCTTATAAGGTTTTCTGTTGCCCTTTGGAGGGAGCAGCTGTTTGTGATGGCTGTAAGGAAAGAGAGCTCTGGCTCATTGACATCGATTTTCATTTCACGATGTCTGAACCTCTGGATTCAGGGGGGGCAGAGCTGTGAGCTGCTGCACAGCACAGCCTCTTTAGAACACCTAAACCATAAATTACTTCAGGACTTGCTCTTTTTCCTGTTGGAAAAACAACTTCCAGTTGGAAGTGCTGTTGCTCTTTGCAAGTGCCTTCCAGGCTGCTTGAGCACCCTGCTCCCAGCCTCCTCTTTGCTTGCTTCACCCTTCCCAAAGGCTGCAGGCCAGGCCACGCCACAGGGAGTGCAATGAAGCCAGGTTGTCTTTAGCACCTTTGAATGAGCAATGCCCCTGAAAGCCTGCTCTGGCCATGCTGCTCATATCTCGCCTGTGTGGTGCCTGTCTGCTGGGTGCAGCAGTGCTTGGAGATCTTAAAGCACTGGCAGGTGTGTTTCAGAAGGCAGGAGACCCAGCTAGGGCTGCTTGATGCAGGACTTGTCTGTCTCTGCTGCAATCTCCCTGCTCGCCTGCATGCTGCTGGCTGCTCCTGCAAACAGCTGCTGGGCCTGAGACCAGGCTGCTTCTGATGGGAGCGTGCTGGGATGGAGGCAGAATGTGCCTGCCTGATGCTTCCCAAATGGGAAACCACTGCCTTGAGATGGGAAATTTATGCATGGGCTCCCTCAGGAGCTTTTCATACTGCTTTTCCCCTGCAGCACTTGAGCCACCTGCACTTAACCACCTCAGTGCAGGGTGTGTTTGGGGGAGGTTTGTGTGGTGTAATGCGGCACCATTAGAATCTTATAGCAGTTTGGTACCACTCTGCTGTGCAGCCTCTCCTGATTTTATGTCTCTAATGGCCACACAGGCACCTCCCTGCTGCCAAACTCTCTGCCACTTTGCTAACAGAGGCAGAATTGAGCACAGGCTGGAGACTGTGGGGCTGAAGAGCCACAGTGCCTGGGAAAAAGTCAGGGTGGGAGCATGCTCCTGCAAGGAGCCAGAGGATGCCTCTGTGGAGAGCCTGCCAGAGAACCACACTGCCAGCTGTGGTCCAGAGCAGTGTCATAGAATCAGTCAGGGCTGGAAGGGACCACAAGGATCAGCCAGTTCCNCCAGGTGGGGTCTCAGCAGAGTGGAACAGAGGGGAAGAATCACCTCCCTGGCCCTGCTGGCCACACTTCTCCTGCTGCAGCCCAGGCTCTGCTTGGCTTTCTGGGCTGCAAGTGCACACTGCTGGCTCCTGTTGAGCTTCTCCTCCAGCAGCACCCCCAAGTCCCTCTCCTCAGGGCTGCTCTCCAGCCTGGCACTGCCCAGCCTGGAGTTGTGATTGGCATTGCCTCGACCCAGTTTCTATTTCTCCCTGCCCAACTCTCAGCCTGTCCAAGTCTCTCTGAATAACAGCACAACTCTCTGCTGTGGCAGCCGCTGCATCCAGCTTGGTGTCCTCAGCAAGCTTGCTGGCAGTGCACTTTGTGCCCTCATCTAGGTCATTAATGAATACACCAAATAATACTGGTCCTAGTACTGACCCCTGAGGAACTCCACTACTTGCAGGCCTCCAGCTAGACTCTGTCCCACTGACCACAACTCTCTGGCTTCTTTCCTTTAACCAGTTCCCCAAAGCATCCCCAAAACTGGAGAAGTATCTGAACCTCCTGCTGGTCAGCATGAAGCAAGCTTCACATCTTGCTGTCTGCAGTGATGTGACTGAAGGGAGGCTGTAGCCAGGTGGGGTTGGGCTCTGCTGCCAGGCAACCAGCAACAGAAGAAGGGGACACAGCCTCAAGTTGTGCCAGGGCAGGTCTAGGCTGGATGTTAGGAGGAAGTTGTTGTCAGAGAGAGTGATTGGCATTGGAATGGGCTGCCCAGGGAGGTGGTGGAGTGGCTGTGCCTGGAGGTGTTGAAGCCAAGCCTGGCTGGGGCACTTAGTGCCATGGTCTGGTTGATTGGCCAGGGCTGGGTGCTGGGTTGGGCTGGCTGAGCTTGGAGGTCTCTTCCAACCTGTTTGATCCTATGATTCTGAGAGCCAAGTCTTCCCATGGCACACCTCTGTGCAGTGCCATGTACTGGCTCAGCCCCGGGGAAGCCCACACTAAGAGGAGAAGAAGGTGACTGACTCATGGCACTGCAGGGCTGCTGATTAGCAGCAGGCAATGTGCAGCACCTGAGCTGGGGCTGCCAGGTGTGGCAGTGCCTGCAGCGCCCCAGGCTGAGCAGCTCCGTTTGGTAGCAACTTTACATCTGCCTTGCTGGAGCAAACGGCAGCAGAGGACGGACTGAAACCTGGTGAGGAAACAAAGCTGCTCTGCAGCCGTGGAGAGCACTGCAGGCTTGGGCTGCATCAAGCTGATTGTTTTGTGACACTTCCCCAGGGCTCTTCTGAACCTGACACTTGCATCACTTCCCTTCTCTGCTTCAAAGGACCATCAGTGGCTGCTGCCTCTGGAAGCAGAGCTCATTCTGCAGGTAGGTTTGCTAAGTACCTGAGATGTGAGAATTGAATTTCCTCAAGCACGGTGGCTTTATTTTTTTTTAAGGTTAGCCTAGGATAAAAGCTGTGAGGGCAAGAACATAGTGTGGAGAAAAAGTTTTGTTGTCAAACGTGCTGGGGCTGGCAGGTGGTGAATGCTGGGCAGGAACTTGTGTGTGCCACCAGGAGGGGGTCTGGGGGCTGTTTGCGTTCAGCCAGATGCAAGCAGAGGGGATTTTTGATGGGGGGTGGGGGTGGGGTGTTTGGGTTCTCTCTTCAGAGCACTCTCACTGCCCTCCAGGCGCTGGTTTTACAGCTCTGGCTGGAAGGGACACGGTGCATGCCTGAGCGATGGGGGGCAGTCCAGCTTCTGCAGATGTGAGCGATGGGAGGGTGCACACAGCTCTAAAGGGCACCTTTCTGCTCGCCTCTACCGCAGCATGCAACAGCTTTGGGGAGCGTCTAGCAGACGTTCCTGACTGGGTCTATTTTAGGGCTGAATTTCTCTTTTATTCATGGCTGCTCCTTGTTTGGTGTCTTGTGCCTGCTCTGAGACAGGCCAAGTGTCACAGAATCACACAGTCACAGAACGTTAGGGCTTGGAAGGGACCTCCAGAGGCTCCCTGTCCAACTGCTGAACTCCTGCCAGAACACAGATATTCACTGATGCCTAAATGCAGGAGTGGGAATAAGGAGATTATCACTTCTAAATTCGTACTTATTATTCCAGTCCTGGGACTCACTCTGTGACCTCTGAGCACTAAAGCCCATCCTCACTGGAGCTGAGCTTTCCTGGCCCCATGAGAGGTCAGCAGTGTGCCCAGGTGGGCAGCAGAGCCAATGGCATCCTGGGCTGGCTCAGGAGCAGTGTGGGCAGCAGGACAAGGGAGGTTCTTCTGTCCCTGTGCTCAGCACTGCTCAGGCCACACCTTGAGTGGTGTCCAGTTCTGGGCTCCTCCATTGCAGAGAGATGTTGAGGTGCTGGAAGGTGTTGAGAGAAGGGCAACAAAGCTGTGGAGGGGCCTGGAGCACAGCCCTGTGAGGAGAGGCTGAGGGAGCTGGGGGTGTGCAGCCTGCAGAAGAGGAGGCTCAGGGCAGAGCTCATTGCTGTCTGCAGCTACCTGAAGGGAGGCTGTAGCCAGGTGGGGTTGGGCTCTGCTGCCAGGCAACCAGCAACAGAACCCTTGTTGTGGGGGGGTTGTGCCAGGGCAGGTCTAGGCTGGATGTGAGGAGGAAGTTGTTGTCAGAGAGAGTGATTGGCATTGGAATGGGCTGCCCAGGGAGGTGGTGGAGTGGCTGTGCCTGGAGGTGCTGAAGCCAAGCCTGGCTGGGGCACTTAGTGCCATGGTCTGGGTGTTTGGCCAGGGCTGGGTGCTAGGTTGGGCTGGCTGAGCCTGGAGGTCTCTTCCAACCTGTTTGATTCTAAAGCACTGAGCTCTGTGAACAAGCAAAACCAAACCAGGAAGTGTGACTTGGACGCTACAGAAACCAAGACTGTGGTGCCAAAAGAAGGTAGCTCCAAACCTGATAAAAAAGGCAGGAGCCAAGATCAGAGTCTCTGATGTTCAGCTGCTTTTAGGACAGAAATCACATCAGCTGCTCACTTAGCAGGAGCAAAGGAGGTTAAAGTGGTTAGCTGAGGGAAATCTCTGGGTTGGTTTGCTTGGATTGTTCAGTGTTAAACAAAAGCAAATTCAGTGTTCTGGCTGTGCAGGCTCTCTCCCATTGCTTGAGCCTGAGTGTGAAGCCCAATGGCTCTGCTTGGAGTCTCCCCATGCCTGCAGGGGATGGGGCACTGAGGTGCTGCTTGTGGGTTCCCTGGGCAGGACTGCCCTTGGTGCAGGAAAGCTTGGAGGTAGGAAGGATGAGGATGCTTTGGAGGCTGCAGGCTGGAGGGAGGGTGGATGAGCACAGAGTGGAGCAGTCATGGGAATGGTTTACAGAATCATAGAGTAGCTCAGGTTGGAAGGAACCTCAGAGATCATTCACTCCAAACTCCCCACCATGAGGAGGGACATCTCTTAGCTAGGCTCAGCTGCTCAGGGCTCATCCAGCCAGGGTAGATGGGGATTTGGTCTACTCTTCACCAAGCTGTCCCTTTGGAGGGGTTGGTGGAAGTGTAATTTGAGCAAGGTGAGCCTGTGCCGCGGAGGGGAGCAAGGTGAGCCTGTGCCACAGAGCTGAGCAAGGTGAGCCTGTGCCACAGAGGTGAGCACGGCGAGCCTGTGCCGCGGAGGGGAGCAAGGCGAGCCTGTGCCACAGAGGTGAGCACGGCGAGCCTGTGCCGCGGAGGGGAGCAAGGCGAGCCTGTGCCACAGAGGTGAGCACGGCGAGCCTGTGCCGCGGAGGGGAGCAAGGCGAGCCTGTGCCACAGAGGTGAGCACGGCGAGCCTGTGCCGCGGAGGGGAGCAAGGCGAGCCTGTGCCACAGAGGTGAGCACGGCGAGCCTGTGCCGCGGAGGGGAGCAAGGCGAGCCTGTGCCACAGAGGTGAGCACGGCGAGCCTGTGCCGCGGAGGGGAGCAAGGCGAGCCTGTGCCACAGAGGTGAGCACGGCGAGCCTGTGCCGCGGAGGGGAGCAAGGCGAGCCTGTGCCACAGAGGTGAGCACGGCGAGCCTGTGCCGCGGAGGGGAGCAAGGCGAGCCTGTGCCACAGAGGTGAGCACGGCGAGCCTGTGCCGCGGAGGGGAGCAAGGTGTGCCTGTGCCGCGGAGGTGAGCACGGTGAGCAAGGTGTGAATCAGGCATGCAAGGGACAGAGTTCTGAGACCTGGCAGCAGACTGAGCTTGAAGCTGGATGGATCCCCCTCTCCTCCCCACCACCCCATAGCAAAGCTCAGCTATGATGACATTCCAGCAGACCTAAAGCAAGATGTGGCTGTTTGACATCACAGCATCTCCTGTAACCCTGAGGGGTGGGGGGCTCCTGTGCTCACAGCCCTGCCGCTGCCCGTGATGGATGGAGCTGCCTTCCCCTCCGCGAGGTCTGTGAGTCTCCCAAGCCTTGACATCTCTAATGCAATCTGAATAATCCACAGCAGCATTAATGAAATGCCAAGGGGAGAGGAAAATTCCCACAGCTTAATGTCCCAGAGCAGAGCACAGTGAGAATGAACCAACAGCTCTGTAACCTGCTGAATTAGTGATGGAGCCAACCAAGCCACACAGAAAGTATCTTCCAGTGTGCCTGGAAATTAACCTTTAAAGGCCAGGGGGGTTGTCTCCTGCTGTCTGTGGCTGGCAGGCCGTAACATTCCAAGGTGCTGTGTTCCTTAGGGGAGGCAGAGCTGGATGAGGATGGGGCTGGGTTGCCTAGGAAGCCTCCAGGTTTAAGAGTAGGCTGCTTTGTTGGGGGTTCTTTGCTCTTCTTTGGTTTGTGGCTTGGTTTTGTTTTTCAGAGTCTATTTAAGGGCTCTGTCTGAGCAGAGGGGCAGAAGAACCACCCTCGTCCTGCTAGCCACACTGCTCCTGAGCCAGCCCAGGATGCCAGGCTATCTGTGTGCCAGCACGTCCAGCTCTGCTGCAGGAAGGTAAAAATTCTTCAGGAAAGGATGGGTTTGCCCTGAGAAAAACTGTTAAATCTTTTTGCCTGGGAGGCAAAGTGTGAATGTGCTGCACTGAAAGCAGCAGTGTGACAAAATGACTTGCTGGGCTGCTGTGCCTCTCCATGGGGAGAGAGGTGATGGCCACAGCTTGAGTGAGTCACTACAGAAGTGGGGAAAAAAACATTCCTTGGGTTGGTGCTGATTTCCTCTCTGACCTTGGAGCAGTGATTTCCCTTCTACAAGGCCAGAGCAAGACCATGCAGCTGAAGGGATGATGGAAGTGCCGATGAGTTGCTCTGCCCAGGGGTAACTGATGAATATAGGAACCAAAATGGGTGCCAGTGCTGGAGGAATTCCTCTGGCAGCCTCCACTCAGGCTGCTTTCAGAGCCGAGTGTCAGCATCCCTCCTGCAGCTGGGTGTGGAACGAGCTGGCAGCCATGAATGAACCCAGAGCATTCTGATTTCCCATCTCTGCTGCTTTGCTGGGGCCCAGATAGGTTCCATGTGCTGCTTTAACACAGAAAGGGAGATTTAGCAGAGAAAGACAACAGCACAGCTGGCTGAGATTTCTCTTGTGCATTTGCTCCTGCCACCATTTGCTCCTCCAGCCCTTGCCTTCCTTGGGCATCAGAAAGCCTCCCTTGCTCGTGAGCTCAGCCTGCAGAGGCTGCAGTTGCCCAGGCTGCTGTCTTACCCTTCCAAAACGGTTTGGCATATCTTATGTTCTTATTCTCTCTGATGGTACAGAGTTATTAAATGAATCCTTGCCTTGTAGCTATCTTACATCCAGACCTCAAACCAGGCAGGGTGCTGGGGCTTGCTTTGATGAAACCTACTGGAAAAAGACCAGCAGATGGATCCCAGTGCCCACATCTTCAGTAACAAGCACAGGCAAATGACATAGCCTTGAGACCTCTCATTCCTCAAGCTCTGCACAGGCAGCATGGCTCCAGGCTGTCTCTCAGTGCCTTTAACCACTCTGCCGCCTGAACAAAGCACAGAGTTCCAGAGTGGCTTAGCTTGGAAGGGAGCTCAGAGCTCAGCTGCTGCAACCTCCCCACCGTGCCTAGGGACACCTCTCAGCTACACTCAGCTGCTCAAGGTCTCATCCAGCCTGGCCTGCAGCACCCCCAGGCAGGAGGCAGCCACAGCCTCCCTGGGCAGCCTGTGCCAGAGTCTCACCACCCTCCTGCTGAACAACTTCTTCCTCAGCTCCAGTCTAACCCTGCTCTGCCTCAGCTTCAAACCATCCCCCCTTGACCTGTCTGTAGACACCCTCAGCACAAGTCCCTCTGCAGCCTTCTGCAGGATCCCTTCAGGCACTGGCAGGCAGCTCTAAGATCCCTCTGAAGCCTTCTCTTCTGCAGGCTGCACACCCCCAGCTCCCTCAGCCTATGCTCACAGCAGAGCTGCTCCAGCCCTGGCATCATCTTTGTGGCCTCTTTGTGACTCCCTCCAGCAGCTCTGTGCCCTCCTTATGCTTGGGACACCAGAACTGGAGGCAGGGTTGGAGGTGAGGTCTGAGCAGAGAGGCAGAGTCTCCTCTCCAAAACAGTTCTTCAGTACTTACACAAAGCATTTGGCCAAGAACGGCTGCAGAAAGGCCTGCAGTGAGCTCTGCTAGCACCCAGAGGTCTGTCATTAGAGGGGAAGGTCCTGTATGGACTCTTCAACTTGCCTCAGTCTCCAAGAACTGGAAGCTGAGGCAGTGTCAGGCGAGCTGCTGTGATAGATGGCTGTGTTGTAATTGAATTAGTTGGGAAGCATTGACCTTTTTGATGTATAATATCTCTGAGTGTGAACAACAAATACAAACCAAGGCTTTTATGAGTTTGCTGGGTGAGTTTGGCCATCAATTGCCGGGTGATAAATAAGATGTGTGCTGCAGTCAATGGAAAGCATGTTCACAGCTCCTCTGCCTGCCTTTCTGCTCTCTGTGCAATCAGCTCTGCAGGCACACATTACTCAGGTGTGGTTTTTACATCAGCAGCTGCACCCAGGCGCGGTTCGGAGTCCTCAGAATACCTTATACTTGCCTGGGTAATGATGAGCCCAGCAGCTAGTGCTTGGCGTTAATTGTTTGCTTCCTTACCGAGTGGCCAGATTAGCTGACAACGACCTGAGGAGATTTCTGCTGTTGCTCCTCGTCAAAATAGTTGTAGATCAATAGCTGTTACCTCCACCCGGCAGGCTGAAAGCCAAGGGAGATGTGGAAAAGCAATTAGAAGGGAGGAAGCTATTTGCAAAGAAGCATGCGGTGTGTTCTCCTTGGCTTTCTGCTCCTCGGGCCCTCTTGCTCCGGAGCAGGAAATGAGATCTTGCTCTTTATCCTGGATCCACTTTGAGTCTGGAAGGAAAAAAATCTCTGCAGCTCTAAGCTGGGGTATTTTATTTGTGTCTATCTGACCACGAGAGAATGAGGAAATCATAGACTCAGCCAGGTTGGAAGAGAGCTCCAAGCTCAGCCAGCCCAACCTAGCACCCAGCCCTGCCCAACCAACCAGACCATGGCACTAAGTGCCCCAGCCAGGCTTGGCTTCAACACCTCCAGCCACAGCCACTCCACCACCTCCCTGGGCAGCCCATTCCAATGCCAATCACTCTCTCTGCCAACAACTTCCTCCTAACATCCAGCCTAGACCTGCCCTGGCACAGCTTGAGGCTGTGTCCCCTTCTTCTGTTGCTGGCTGCCTGGCAGCAGAGCCCAACCCCACCTGGCTACAGCCTCCCTGCAGGGAGCTGCAGACAGCAATGAGCTCTGCCCTGAGCCTCCTCTTCTGCAGGCTGCACTCCCTCAGCCTCTCCTCACAGGGCTTGTGATGAATTTATGTATTGGCCCCTGTCAAGAGGAGCCCAAATAAATGACCTGCAGGTGAAGAGGGTTGTAAGGGAGTTGATAGGTGTCTGATTTCTCTCTTCAAACCCAGGCTAGCTCAGGCAAGCACACATTTACTGTATCCTGTGAAATGAGCTGGGCACATCCTGGGAGCAGGAAGTTTGCCCCCCACTCCTTGTGCCACTCTGCAAGAGAAGTTAGTTCCTGGTGGCTTTGGGTTTTTGCCTTGCACACAAGAATTGCCAAAGCCCTCTCCAGACCTGAGGCTCACACACAGCCTAATGAAGAGCCTCGCAGCTCCAGCAGCTTCCTGTTGTTACTATTGATTTAGGTAAAAGCCTAAACGCTGCATTCTTCCAGTCTGCCTGGCTGCCGCTGCCTCAGGCTCCTTCTTGTCCTCTCTGGGATCAATTTACCTTCTCATCTTGCAAAGCAGAGCCTGCCATGCCCTGCTGGAGCACAGAAGCAGGGGTACCACTGTAATGGTTTGGATCAGAAGGATCCCTCCAATGCAAGGCCTTGTCAGCAGGAGGGCCAGCAGCAGATATTTGAGGGAGTGCTGCAGAAATGCATTGTCGTGACTTGATTTTCACCTAAGGAAAAAGAAAAGGCACTGTGGGGTCTCCAAAGTGAAGTTAGAGTAAGCCACTGGCTTCCAGAAAGTGAGACCTCGCAACACAGGGAGCGGTATCAGGAGAGGAATGGTTCAATCAGTGCTGGGTGACAGGGGAGGTCCTCCTCCAAGCCCTTTCACACCTTCACCTGCTTCAGGTTGAACACTTAGCTTACAAAATCGTGCATGCTCAGCACAGGGGTAGGGCTACTGCAATTACTTCTTGGAACGGGAGGAGATACTACAGCTATGTCCTGGAACTCGTTCCCACCGTGTCCCCTCTTCACGCAGGCTCATTGCCACCTGGTGGTCGTCTTTTGGGGTCTTTGGGAGGAAGGCTGACGTCTTCCTCACTCTGGCCTCTCTACCTTTCATCCACCTGGCATCAGTTGTGGGTCACATTCTTGGCTGGAGTCTCCAACGTTCTCATCTTTGAATACAGTAGTATTCTTCTCCATGAGAGTGTTTGAAGTCCCTCTCGAGCTTGGCCCCCTTCCTTTGTGTTCACCTGATTGATGCATGGAAGGGAGCTTCAGAGGTGCTGCTCTGCAGCTGCCCAAGCTGTGGGGATGTTTGGCAGCAGACACTTCACTTTGGAACCAAAGAAAGGATGGGGCACTGGACAAACCACTGGAGAGAAGGGGAGTTTCTTCTTTCCTTCGTGTCTTCGGTGCAGACTGCAGGCTTCCCCAGCAAGGTGTGTATGGTGCTCACACGGTTCATGGTGTGACTAGGGCTCTGTGCTCTATGCTCTCTAGCCCCTTCCCCATAGCACCATGGAGAGCAAAGGCAGACCAGGAGGTGACAGCAGGAATGGAATTGGCTCCTCACTGCTTTTGTGCATCTCTGCTCTGCTCTCAATCTTTGGACACCTCCCAGAACTCATCTATGCCTCTGTCACTCCAAGCCTAGGTAGTGTCTTTGCCTGTAAGAGACTTACACAATCCTTTTTATCTCTTGACTTTTGGCACTGATTGGTGGTGATGAAGTTTACTGATGCTGGAGGCTGAGGTCTTCCATGCCACCTCCTCCGGCTCTCTGCAGGAGTGCCAAATGCAGTGCAGGCAGCTGAAAACTGCCTTGCAAACTCAGAGGCAAGTTCTGGCCAGGCTATGTGCAAACATTCTAGAGTGGCTATGGGAAAGAGCATCTCCAAAAACATCTCAGGGGCAGCTCAGATAGGAGAGGGCAGCAGTGTGAGCCCAGTTCCTTTCCCATGCGGAGGTGGGAGGCAGCAGCGGCAGCTCCACCCTTCCCGGCTTCAGCTGGCAGCTGAAAACAGGCAGGATGGCAGCACTGCCTGCGAGGGGTAGCCTTCTGCTCCACACACCCTGAGGCTTTTGGGCCAGAAGCTGGCATTGGGAGTCTTGCCTGACTGGCTCTGGATATCATCTCTCTTTGAGCAGTCCTACTCAGCTCCAGTCTGGCCACACACAGATGCAGCTTCCTGGCCAGAGGCACATCCTCAGTGCTGTGCCTTCCCTGGGATGCTGCTCTCTGGGCTTCACTTTGGATCTCCTGGCAAAACTGTCATGAGTCCTCCTGGATGTGATCATGGAATTAACCAGGTTGGAAAAGACCTCTGGGACAATCCAGTCCAACCTATCACCTTACCCTTCTAATGAACTAACCCCTGGCACCAAGTGCCTCATGCAGCCTCCTCTTAAACACCTCCAGGCACGGCCACTCCACCACCTCCCTGGGCAGCCCATTCCAATGCCAATCACTCTCTCTGCCAACAACTTTCTCCTAACATCCAGCCTAAACCTGCCCTGGCACAACTTGAGACTGTGTCCCCTTGTTCTGTTGCTGGTTGCCTGGCAGCAGAGCCCAACCCCACCTGGCTACAGCCTCCCTGCAGGGAGCTGCAGACAGCAATGAGCTCTGCCTTGAGCCTCCTCTTCTGCAGGCTGCACACCCCCAGCTGCCTCAGC
This sequence comes from Tricholaema leucomelas, assembly GCA_013400475.1. Classification (NCBI taxonomy): domain Eukaryota; kingdom Metazoa; phylum Chordata; class Aves; order Piciformes; family Lybiidae; genus Tricholaema lacrymosa; species Tricholaema leucomelas. Next base: position 621,549 of record WAAF01007338.1, read on the forward strand.
CTCTCCTCACAGGGCTGTGCTGCAGGCCCCTCCCCAGCCTGAGTGGTCAGGAACTGGAATGAGCTGCCCAGGGAGGTGTGGGAGTCCCCCACCCTGGATGTGCTTCAGGGTGGTTTGGATATGGTGCTTGAGGATATGGTTTAAGGTGAATCTTGTAGAGTAGGGTTCTAGGTTGGACTTGGTGATCCTGAGGGGTTTTGTGATGCTGTTCTTGTGGTCTGTCTTTGCTGCTTTTCTCAGCAAGGGCAAGGGTGGCTTTCTGGCTGATAAAGGCACTTTGTTGTGATGCACCTTATGATGTTGTGCAATACCTCATGTGACTGCTCTGGTGACCTGTAACAGGGCTGTGACACAGAGGGAAGGGATACAAGAAATGGGAATAGGTGAGGACACCATTCCCTTGTCCTCTGGTGGCACTCAGGTGGTATCCCAGTGCCCCCTCCAGTCTTACCAGCTGCTGGAGGCATCCCAGGGCTGCTGAGATGGATGGGCTTTGTGCTGAGCATTTCGAACCAAGGGAGAGCTGTAACCACAGCCAAGCCCAGAGACAAAACCTGCTGTGTCCTGCTGCCTGCACTGCTGCATTGCCACCAGTGAATTTTACAACAGAGCAAGGAACAAGGTGGTCTGAAGAAGCCAGCAAGGAGTGACTGGTCCTCAGAGATGCTCTGACCTACTCTCCTCTCCTGAAGCACACAAACATAGACCCGTTCAAAGGACTTTAAGGCAGATAAGTGTAGCTCAGAGGGAAGGATGCTAGGAGCAGGAAGCAGTTCAGAGGTTTGGGACAAAACACACGAAAGGGTCTCTTTAGTGCTTCCATAGACAACCTCCCTCTGATCTGCTATGTGGGAGGTGAGGAGAAGGTCCTCTCCCAGGAAAGCTGACCTTGGCCCCTCTACAGCAGTTGCCTTCCCTTCTGCCTCTCCCTGTTGCATGGGCTCTGCCAGAAGGCATTGCTTAATCCCTGAAAGCCCTGCAGCATCTGCCTGATGAGTGATCCTTATTCCCACGGCGAAGATGCAGGAAATGGATGTAAATAAAAGCAGGGCCAGTGAAGGCCAAGGTTAAGTGGAGGTGCATCCCTGCCCACCATCAGGCTGAGCAAGCTGGACCTAGGGCTGTTCCCACAATGAGGTACTGTTTTCTGGAGCAAAAACTGACAGAGGAGACAGGAAACCAGAGCTTAGAGCGAGCAGGGAAGCAACACTGAGGGAGCAACAGGCAAAAATGGTACAGCTTTTGGTCTGCTAGGGAAAAAAAAAGAGGTCAGAATGAGCCCCCTTCGTTGCAGGGACAGATGCTTCCCTTCAGCCTGTGCTCCCCCTCAGCAGTGAGTGGGAAAGGCTTCGCCTCTTCCAGAAGGCAATGCTGCCCTCAGGGTGAACATCTCCACCCTGCAGGCCAGCGGCAAGGGTTTCTCTGTGAGGAACTGAGGAACGGGGTGTGGCTGCCGTGGGGGATGCCAGCCAGAGAAGATGCTGAGCAGGGATGGGAGCTTCAGACGTGCTGCTCTGCAGCTGCCCAAGGTGTGGGGATAGTTGGCAGTAGACACTTCACTTTCGGACCAAAGGAAGGATGGGGCACTGGACAAACCACTGGAGAGAAGGAGAGCTGCTTCTTTCCTTCGTGTCCTCAGTGCAGACTGCAGGCTCTTCCAGCAGAGACTTTTCACTCAAAGGCTAAGTGCTGAGCTAAACACAGTGGTTATTGAGTGGATTGCTATGGGCTGCCTTGCTCTGCAGACAGAGGAGCTTAGAGTCTCTGCTGGCCCTAAAGTCTGGATGGGCCATTTGAAGGGGATGCTATAAAAAGGCCATCCCAATAAATAATTACTTAGGGTGGTAAAAACAAAGGCTTTTGTGAATTCCTTGGTGGCCAGGAGGCATTTGAAGCCTGTTTAACATATTACTTAAGTGCCAGTGGGAGCAAGCTGACGTCTGTTGATACGCCCGGAAAGGCTCCTCCGGCTTCAGCGGCTGTTTGGTCAGGCCATGGAGATGGGGCAGGGGCTGAAGGCAGGGGCGAGGCAGCTCAGTGCCACCCTCCCCTGTGAGGCACCACTGGAGGTGAGATCATCCTTCAGGCTTTAACTCTCACAGGAAGGTGACTGTGCTCTTCCAGCAGAAACCCTTGATGGGCAAGAGCTGGGTGTGAGCCAGTAGCCAGCAGAGAGGCAGATTGCACAGCACATCCACCTGACCGGGCCAGAGAGCAGCTCCCCCTCGGCACAGCCTGCAAATGCCTTCTCCCTCCCGCAGCTCACGGGGGGAGGTGACACCTTCCCAAGAGCTCACACCGAACAAATGTGTCTCCAGCCCTGACCCAAGCCCTGCTAAGCCTGGTGGTGAGCTGAGGTCGAGAAGTCTTGCAAAGCAGACAGGTGGTTACCTGCCTCGCCTGCTGCTGCCTTCACCTGCCAGACCGGGAGGAACTGATGCCTGAAGAACTGGAGGCAAGGGCTGAGCACAGGGGAACAGGAGCGGCACTGCCTCCATCTGCACAGCCCCCCAGCGCTCTGCAAGACACTCACTCGCTCCAAGGGCTATGAATTGTAAGCAGACCTAGACCTAAAATGAGTTGCAGCAATGCTTTGGTGCATGTTGACTTCAGACAGGGAGCTTGCCTGCTCTATCGTCTGTCCCTTGCTAGAGGGCAGGGATCCATCCAGAGGAACCTGGACAGGCTGCAGAGGTGTGCCCAGGCCAACCTCATGGCATTCAACAAGGCCAAGTGTAAGGTTCTGCACCTGGGTGGGTGCAATCCCAGGCACAGCTCCAGGCTGGGTGGGGAATGGCTGAGAGCAGCCCTGAGCAACAGGACCTGGGGGTCTGGGGTGAGGAGAAGCTCAACAGGAGCCTGCAGTGTGAGTGCAGCCCAGACAGCAACCCTGTGCTGGGCTGCAGCAAGAGCAGTGCGGGCAGCAGAACAAGGGAGGGGATTCTGCTCCTTGGCTCTGCTCTCCTCAGACCCCACCTGCAGTCCTGGGTGCAGTTCTGGAGCCCCCAGCACAAGCAGGACACGAAAATATTGGAGCCAGTGCAGAGGAGGCCACCAAGATGCTGAGAGGGCTGCAGCAGCTCTGCTGTGAGGACAGGCTGAGAGAGTTGGGGCTGTGCAGCCTGGAGAAGAGAAGGCTTCCAGGAGCCCTTACAGTGGCCTTGTAGGGACTATTAACAAGGTCTTGTAATGACAGGACAAGGAGGAATGGGTTTGAAGTGGGAGAGGGGAGATTGAAACTGAATGTTAGGAAAGGGTTCTGTACAGTGAGGGTGGTGAGACACTGGCACAGGTTGCCCAGGGAGGTGTTCAAGGCCAGGTCAGATGAGGCCTTGAGTGACCTGTTCTAGTGGGAGGTGTCCCTGCCTATGGCAGGGGGTTGGAACTGGCTAAGCTTTGAGGTCCCTTCCAACCCAAAACATTCTGTGATCTGATAAGCATTTGGAACCTTTCCCCTTTTGCCCAAGGCTGAAGATGCCTTCCAAAAGACCCCACCTGGAAAGGCTCAGTGAAGGCTCATTTGTAGAAATAGTGGTCAATAATTGGATTGTTCTGGATCTGCTCCACTTGGCTAAACAAGCTTACATGGCAAGCTTCTTCTCTCAGAAGGATTAGCCTGTGACCACTCCAGCCATCAGTGCTTTTGTTCAGGGTCTCAAAAGTCCACTTTGCAAACACTCCAGCATGCAATGTGCCAGCAAAAGCCAGTTGCTCCCACAGCCACTGGAAAGAAATTCAACATAGCAGAGGGAAACTAATTAACTAATTTAGACTAATATTCACAAAAAGTACATATTTTCTCCATCTCATTTCCCCCAGGGATCAGGTCTCGGCCCCATCCTGTTCAATATCTTCATTGATGATCTGGCCCAGGGGATTGAGTCCAGCGGCAGTAAGTTTGCAGATGGCACCAAGCTAAGAGCAGCTGTTGGAGGGCAGCAGAGCCCTGCAGAGGGACCTGGCCAGGCTGGATGGGTGGGCAGAGGCCAATGGGATGAGACTGAACAAGGCCAAGTCTAGGGTTCTGCACTTTGACCACAACAACCCCAAGCAGCACTACAGGCTGGGGACAGAGTGGCTGAGAGCAGCCAGGCAGAGAGGGAGCTGGGGGTGGTGGGAGAGAGGAGCTGAAGAGGAGGCAGCAGTGCCCAGGTGGGCAGCAGAGCCAATGGCATCCTGGGCTGGCTCAGGAGCAGTGTGGGCAGCAGGACAAGGGAGGTTCTTCTGCCCCTGTGCTCAGCACTGCTCAGGACACACCTGGAGTGCTGTGTCCAGTTCTGGGCTCCTCAATTCAAGAGAGATGTTGAGGTGCTGGAAGGTGTCCAGAGAAGGGCAGCAAGGCTGGGGAGGGGCCTGGAGCACAGCCCTGTGAGGAGAGGCTGAGGGAGCTGGGGGTGTGCAGCCTGCAGAAGAGGAGGCTCAGGGCAGAGCTCATTGCTGTCTGCAGCTCCCTGCAGGGAGGCTGTAGCCAGGTGGGGTTGGGCTCTGCTGCCAGGCAGCCAGCACCAGAAGAAGGGGACACAGCCTCAAGCTGTGCCAGGGGAGGTCTAGGTTGGATGTGAGGAGGAAGTTGTTGTCAGAGAGAGTGATTGGCATTGGAATGGGCTGCCCAGGGAGGTGGTGGAGTCTTTGTGCCTGGAGGTGTTGAAGCCAAGCCTGGCTGGGGCACTTAGTGCCATGGTCTGGTTGATTGGCCAGGGCTGGGTGCTAGGTTGGGCTGGAGGAGCTTGGAGGTCTCTTCCTACCTTCTTGATTCTATCACAGTTACTTCTGTCTCTGTCAGTGCATCGTGTGTGTGTAAATCTCTTCTGCCTAGCACTGCTGTCAAGAGCACTGCCTTGCAGGATCTGGCACATTCTCCAGTCAGCACATCTGCTCTGGGTGGATATTATTCAACAGAGTGAGGGGTTTGTTTTCTGGTTGTTGTTTTATTTCAAGTGAGCCTGGGCCAAAACCTGCTTAGCTGAACATGAAGTTTGCCCACTATCAATCACTCATGGGTGCCCACTGCCAGCTCAAAGATGCATCCTTCCAGGCAGAGCCTGCCTACAGGCTGCCCACAGAAGGCAGCTTCAGCAGTATTGGTACTCTGCTGAGGTTCCAGAGGAAGTGCAAATATGGAGTGCCTGACAGAAATAGCAATCTGCTAAGTGCTATTTAACGATGCAGAAAGGTTGGGGGTTTGTCTCTAACCTAGAAGAGAGCCCAGTGTGACATCCAGGCTGTGACAGAAGTGGGGACATAGCAGTCCAGCCATTCCCCTCGAGCTTGCCTTGCTCTCCCTAATCCTGGCTGAACACTTCAGGGAGCACAGCAGGCTCAGGGAGTCTTGCCTACCTGGAGGGTAACTGCTTCTACTCCCAGGGTAGGACTTAGCTCTGGGCTTTAGATTTTCTCCTTCTCCTAAAAGCAGAGCCTGAAGAGAATCCACCTTGCTCTTGGCACACTGGCAAATGTAAGCTCCTTTCTCTGCCACAAGGTAGAGTGGGGAAGGGCTCAGGTTTGTACCATTTAATATTGCCTGGCTGTTTCAGAAATCTCTGCTGAAGAAGGTATGGTCCTGCTCCAGTTAAAGTGAAAATTGTTTCCCATTAGCTCTCAGTGAAAGAGGCTCATCAGGAAATGAGTGGGGGGTTCCTGAGAGCAGCTAAAACACCAGGCTGGGTGAAGGATTTCTGATGCCTTCTGGTTCTAAAGGCACAAACGTGCCCAGGGTTTGCAACAAGGGATGTGAAGAGAAGGGTTTTAGTGCTGCAACAGGAGCCCCTGGGCCAGCCCCTTTGCTCTCAGTGAGACAAGCACTTTAGTTTGAGTCAATCACTCTAGGAGCCCTTAGAGGCAGAGCGTGGCAGAGCCGTGGGGTGCTACAACACAAGAGAAGGCAAAGCAAAAGCCCCGAGGCCAGGCCTGCTGCAGTTTGGACTGCTCCATTGGGTGAACATTGCTCTAGAAGGGCTGCAGCTGAAAGGAAATGCTGCAATGGAGTTTGGACAAGGCTCTAGTGGAGAAATCTTCCCCGTGTGGAGTTAGCAGCGTGGAGAGGGAGCCAGAAGGCTTCCAAGAAATAGTGAACTTTGCAGTACCACAAGGCAGGTTTTCTTTCCTAGACCTTGCCCTCAACACAAGCTCCTCCTGCAGCATCCATCAGCTTCAGGGCTTCCAGCCCTCTGGAGCTGACCCTGTGCACGAAGGAAAAGCACCACTGCTGCTGTGAGAGAGGACCAGACCCTGCCCTGTGTTCATTCCTACAGGGCTGCGATGGGCATCGCTTACGAGTGAGGAAGATGTTCCTGCCCTGGCAAGCAAATTGGGCTGAAATGCCTTTGTATTAGGGCCGTGCTACACAGGGAAGAGACTTTGGCCTCTGTGAGGAGCTGGGCACCATTTCTGCAGCACTGTGATGCCAGGCAGGCTGGGAGGGGAGGAGGGGGGGGGCACAGTTCTGGATGACTCTGGCTTGAGGAGACATCTCTTGTATCCATGGGTCACCTGCTTAATTTGGAAGGAGTTGTTGAAGGGGAGGGCAGGGAAGATGGGAGGTCTGGGGAGAGGCTCTGGGGGAGCCAGACAAGGTAAATGTGCCAGCCACTGAAGGGAAGGGGAGATGAAAGGGAAGAGAAGAGTGGAGAACAAAGCAGAGACATCAAGGAATGATGGGGAGGGGAAACAGGACATGACGGTGCTAAAATTAGATGGGGAATGGGGACAGGGAGAGCTGATCTCTGGTGCCCTCCCTTTAGATGAAATTCCCACTGAGGCTGCTATCAAACCTGTCCTGGGGAGGGCTTGAGAACTGGAGTCGAGATGAGAAAGCAAGAGACAAGGGGAGGCACTGCAGCCCTGCAGCACCCCAAGCTGCTCAGAGGGCCTTTTCCTGGCCGTGAGAGGGGCCAGCGCTGCTGCCCCTGGGTACTTTTTTACCCATGCCCTGGAGCATTGCCCTCAGCCTGGGACACCTTCTTGTGAAATCGGTGCCTTATGTTTGAGGGCTCTGCATGACGATTAACTGTTTCAAACCAATTTTTTGCAGGTGATTCCTAATTATATGTTACTAGTCACAGCCCACAACAAGCTGATGAAACCCTTGCCATCAATTAAAAGCAATTTCTGTCTACTGGGAGGAAGCAAGAGAGGCAAAAGGCTGTCACTAGCATTCCTCTGGCTGCAGCCTGGCTCTGGGGTATGGCTTCTCCCAGTTGCCCTCGATTTGAGAGATTTTGGGATGCACAAGATAGGCTGCATGCAACAGAGAGCAGTGGGCATGCCTTGAAAAGCATCCCTTCCACTGAAGCCTTCAGCTTTCAGGTCACTGCAAGTTCCCACCAGGCTTCTACAGGAGGCAGTTTCATGTCAAAGATACGACCTGAGCCAGCCAGCAGGCCCCAGGACTGCGTGCCAAGGGAGCACTGGTTGGTTCGTGAACACTTCAGCTGTGCAGTCCCTGTTCCTCCCAGGAGCTCAGGATTCTGTGATCAGGGACTTCCTGTCAATCAAGGCATCGTTGAGCAGACTTCCTCTTTGGCAATTCATCTCATTAGAGTTTTTATTATGCTCTGCAATTTCTAGCTGGAATAGCTTTTGCTGTGGGAGCCAGCTCTGGACATCTCTCTCAACCTGGATGAAGTAAGTGAGATCAGCTAGACCTGGACTAGTGGTAAGAAAGGCTTCCTACTTGTTCTCTGGTGTTTGCTATTCTGAAAGGTGCAGAGAGCTTTGCTACCTGTTCTGATGACCTGAAGGCAGGCTCTATAGGAAGTAATACAGGGCTGATAACATCCAGCCATGCAGCCTGCAAGGAAATGGCTACCCACAGTGTAAAACAGTCTGATCATCACATGGAAAATGGGGCTCAAGGATGCTGCCTCAGTGCTGTTAATGGTGGTACGAATGGTGCAGTATAAACAGCTTTTTCTCCCATTTCCAAAGATGTATGTTTGGTTTTTTCCTTTGGCATTGGCTGCTGCGTGCATTTAGTGCATTTACAGATAAAATATGTACACTGAATCACACACAGTACTCTTCAGAGCCTGTGGAAGGGTTTGCACATCAGCAGGTTTCAGTCAACCCACCCTTCCTAACCCCTTGTTTCTCCCAGGAGAGCTGAGAGGTCTGTTCCCGAGGTTGTCAGAGTAGGTAAAGCACAGAGCTCTATGTCAGTTTGTCTGTAGTGGTCTGATGGCTGTGATGTGTTTGTGCAGACGCTTTGAGTTGGTTCATCTAGGGAAGAGAAGCTGATAGCTCACTTCCCAGGCAGCGGGACGAGGAGCCAAGCCTTTGACACCTTGCTGCCTTATCCACCCGGCCACACCTCCAGAAAAACTCTCTGCAATATTTTCTGGGTGGTGTGGTGAGCTGACCATCAGCAAAGAAAGCAGCAGTGCCCAGACTGGCAGTGAGCATCGCAGCCTAGCCAGGGTGAGGACCCCACTCACCGTGCAGCCCATGAAGTGCCCTATGCCATCACCCCACCCCGCAAGGACTAGAGCCTGCCCAAGAGGAGGTAAGGTACCACTAACCGGGCTCCGGGGCAGCGGTGCAGCAGGAGCCCTGCGCAGCAGTGGCCTTGGCACCCTGAGGGCAGTGGATGAGCAGGGGTGCGGGCATTGGGGTGCGGTGTCCCCAGGCAACAAGAAGCTCCTCTTCATGCCGGGCACCCCAGTTCGCGCCGAGTACCCCCGTCCCTTGCATGCCTCTGCACCAAGCCACGGGTGCACTGTCACCCACCGCCCGGATTTGGGGTGCAGGGCGGGGGGAAGCAGCGGAGCTGTCGGTGTGAGTGCAGCCAGACCTCGCTTCCCACCCAGCAGCGCCCACGGCAGGGGCGCTCCAAGGGGCTCGGTGCTACCGGAACGTGGCGCCCGGCTGGGCCCCCCCGCAGCTGGCGAGGCTGCGATAGCAGGCAGGACCGGCACCAGTAGCGATAGTAATAGTGCTAAACCCAAGATTTGAGAGCAGCTGAAGCGCGAATCGTCTCCCTTCCGCTGCGCAGGGTCCCTGCGGACTGCGAGCCCCGCGGGCCGGCCGCTGCCGCATCGGCCGGGGCAGCCCCTTCCCGCAGCTGCGGGAGCGGGGGGGCGGCGCAGGGAGGCTCGGCCTGTGCAGCCCACTCCCTCCCCCCTTCCTCTCTCCTCCTCCCTTCCCCTCCTCTCCCCTCCCATGCCAACCTGCTGCCGCCTTTGTCAGCGCAGCCCGGCGCTATGGCATCCTGCTGGGGCTTCAGGCTCGGGCTCTTTCTCCTCTTCCTCCTCCTGGCTGGGAAGCGGCTGCTGCAGCGGCAGAGACAGCCGTGACGGCCGCACTCCCCGCAAGAGGCAGGCGGAGCCCCCAGGTGAGCCCCAGGGGCGAGGAGGGGACATGGATGTGCACAGGGGTGGGCTGGCAGAAAGGGGCACCGAGAACCAGCGCCCTCCGCTCCCCGGCCCCTAGCGATGCTTCAGAGACCGGAGGTTTCGGGGAGGAGGCTTCAGCACCGGGGCCTCCTTGCCCTGGGTTGGAGGCAGGTGGAGTAAGTGCAGGTAAAAGACGCCCCAGCCCTTGCGGTCCCCTCCAGGCGCCCCACGGTCCAATACCTTTGTCAGGCTCTCCGGTAAAAGAGGTGGGGGGACGACAACTTAAAAAATCTTGAACTCTTATCTACGACTTTGGCAGCTCCACTTCAATCCTGCACAGCTGGACCTGCCCGTAGGCAGCTGGAGGGGAAGCAAGTGGGTGACCCCGGCCTGGACCGTAGGGCCCCCAAAAGCCAAGCGGAGAGCCCGGAGGGATGGGGAGCACCAAGGATGTGGACTAGGGAAGCGGAGCCACACGAGTGTGGCAGCTGCTCTGTTGCAGTCGGGTCCGGGGTGGCAGCGGGCTGGTTGTAGGTTTGCCCTGGGAAAATGCAGGCTGTCACAGAGAAGTGAAATTGCCCACAGCTGACCCTGCCAGACCTCTTTGTGTCTGTCAGCATTTGCAGGAGCGTCGTCTCCTCGTGCAAAGGGTTTTGGGGATAAACGTGACTTGGGTGCGCTGTGCTGTAACACACTGAGAGGACAGCACTGGCGTGTGCTCGCTTGGGCCAGTAGTTGGGAAAGGATAACCAAGAGCGTCTGATGCAGTAATAATTCAAGTCATTTATGGCACGGTTTCGGAACGGTCTCGTCCTCACTTTGCCAGATCGTATAAGAGATACCTTAACCTGGATTGCGTAACCGAGCGATGCAAATAACCAGCCTGATGTTACTCTGCAAGGAAAATCAATGGCAAACCTTGTTTGACTCGAGCCCCGTGCGCTGCCTTTGCCCACAGGTTCCCCCTTGATTTATGCACAGGGAGCCTTAAAACCCTGCTGAATTCGAGGGTGGGAGGGCTGAGGCTGAAGTGTTGTGCACCGTCCTTTGACAACAGAGCTTGCTCCTCTTAAGGAGCTGCGTTTGTAACGCGTGGCTTTCCGAGGCTTCTCCGCACAAGATAAGAGACAGAAAATAGCAACTTCCGCGGGTGATCGTCCCCACCGGACCCTCTCCCACCCTCCAGCGTGAAGCGCAGATGAGTGAGCGGTGGGATGCCCGGGAGAGCGCAAAGCGTGCGGCGTTCCAGTGCGGAAGGGCGGCGAGCTGCTGGCCGGAGAGCTGGGTGCTCAAGCCCGGGGAGCTTCCAGGCTGCAGGCGTTTGGCCCCTTTGGCTCTGGAGCAGTGAATGCAAATGACGGCAGCAAGGCAGGAAGCAGCACGCAAATCCTGCCTGCTCCGGGTACCCGAACCCACCCCACTTCGTACAGCCGAGGGCACTGTCCGGAGGAGACCGCCCGTGTCAGCCGGCCGGGAGGACTTCTCCCTTCAATGAAGGGTGGAGAGGTGCGATTGCTATCGCGCGGGCAGGGCTCCAGAACGTGCTTTTTTAGTTGCTTTTTAATGAGCAGCAGAAGGCAGGGGAGGAGGAGGACTAAAGGTGTGCAGAAATGGGCATTGTTTCCCCGAGTGCCAGCTCGTGTGTGCGTGTGTGTGGCAGAAGCCAGACAGAGCTCCAGGTGTCCCTTTGTTGGTCAGGATTTTTGTACCGTTTTGACAGGAAAATGGATTTGTGAGTATGGGAGCAACCCAAACCTGAATTCCATCTGGATACATTACATGTTTCACGCCAGGCGTGCACTGCCTGCCTTGTTTTATAGTGTCTGGCGTCGGCAAGGCAGGCTGGGAGATTGATGAGCTCAAGTTAATAGTAAAGCAGCATATCTCAGGCTCTGTATTAATGTTCTGCTGCCCTCGAGGAGCTGGCTCTTTCTGGGAGAATTTATGCAAGGCTCTCTGGCTCTGTCGCCGCTGTATGGGTATGGATGGGGGTGCACTGTTAGGCGCTGGAGGTGGGGGGAAGAAAAACAAGGATGCTGTTGCCTCTGAGCTGGAGAGGGGGAATGATGGCTCCAGCAACCATGTCTCTGTGTTAGCTGCACCTGCTGTGGATGTTGGGAAACGGAGAGAGCAAATGTCAGAGGCAGGAAGAATGGGGGTGGAAATGAAGGAGGAAATAAGAGCGGAAGATAAGGTGGTCTGTGTGCCCGTGGCCACGAGTCAGGCTCGCACAAAGCACCTTGCCACTCAGCAGCTGCCCAGGGAAGTCGAGTGGTGAGACTCTCTTCAGTCCTGTGCTGGGATTTAGCTGCCCTCAGCATGCTGCCCTTAGCCTGTGCCCCAGCAGAAAGCAGACAGGGCAGCTGGGGAGCAGTACTGGTGAACTCCTAGGGTAGTCGGGAGGTGAGAAGAGTTCCCCAGCCCAGCACTGATTTGGGAGGTGGAGGGGAGGGAAAGTGCATTCTGGTTTTGCTGTAGGAAAGCCAGCTACGTGAAAGAGCACACAGATTACTCTGGTCTGGAAGACTACAGGGGAAAAGGTCTTATGGATGCTTGGTTCCTAAGGACAGCAGAAAACACAATGGCATATTTCCCTCTGCAGCAGAAAGCACCACTAGGAATGGGGGCTCCAGCTGTAATACCTTGGTCTTCTCATCCAAATGCCCTGCTAGTGGGTTAAGGAGAAGATGACAGCTTAGTTCTGCTCCTGGTGCAGGACAAGAAGACATTGATTTGTGGTAAGCCTGGAGCTCATCTGTGTGCAAGGAGAGTCAGACGCCATCGACTGGCCGTGCAATATGATGCCGTACTGGGAGGTAATTGTGCCACTGGAGCAGGGGATGTTGAATGTGGAGGCTGAGTCAAAGTGACCATCCCAGTGCTAATGTAACAAAATCATTAAAGAGGAAACGTTAAGTGGTTCCTCTGGTGGGAGACTGTCTTGCTGAAGATAAGGCAGACAGACCTTGTCCCTGTGCCTGATTAACTCTGTGTTTCTAGAGAGCAAAGTCAGGTGGGGGGTGGTTTGGAGGAGGTTGTGACTGCTGTTAGTGAAGGTAAGACACAAGGATGCTGTGGAATCGAGGCCATCCAAGGAGGCCCTGTGCTGCTGCTCTTGCTGTGGGTGCTTTCATTTGCTTTGCTGCTTTGGACTGATTCATGACCCTGTTCCTCTTTTAAAGACCTTTCCGTGGCTATTTCAGAGCTTCGCTTTTATGTGCCGTGTCCAGGTCTATTCTGGTCCTGCTTTGAGAGGCAGTGAATGAACCTGGACATAACAGCTGAGATGGTGCACGGCCAAGCTCTTGGCACCTGGGATGTGGCAGCTCTCAGGGTGACTTGCCAAGAAGCACCTGTCTCAGTCACAGGCTGTTAGGAGGCTTGACAAGAGACAGAGGAGCTTAATGTGCCACTAAAAACCTTGGCACTGGAGTTTTATGTCCCTGACCCAGGAAAGGAGATTTGAAGCCACTTGTTTATTATCCTTATGGGGTGATAGATCCTGTTCTTCACAGCCTGAGCCTGCTGCTTCACTAGCAACATTTCTGATGCTCTGGCACAGGGGAGCTCTCATTTCTATGCCCAGGCTGAAGCCCAAAGGTACCTTTCGCACTTACAGTGCACTCACACCAGGAAGCTGTTTGTGAACAGCCAGGAGGTGAAGAGGAAATGATTCCACCTTCTAGCTTACTTTTCCTTAAGGCCTACATCTGATTTTGCAACCTGCCTTTTCAATTTTCACCTCCTGTAACTGATCCTCAGTTGAGCTGAATTGGCTTAATTCCCACCTCAGCAGGTTCAGCTCGCTTCTGTCCACCCTCCTCTTACAGCCTGGGTCACCTCCCTGTCCTCTCACTGTCTGATGGGTGACCACCACCTCCCAGGCTTGGGTCTAGGAGCAGAGTGTCCCAGGTTGAGCTAAGCCAGGTCTAGCAGAGCTCCTCAGCTTGAGATCTGTGCCTCAGGGCTGCTGCCTTGTTGTTTGGGTATGGATCGGAGTCACCAAACCAAGGCTGCTTGCCAGTGATAAATAAAGGTAATGTGAGATCTGGGGGGGGTGTGCAGGGCTCCCACTGAACCTGTCAGGTCAGCACTCTGCACCTTTGAAAACCAGGCTGGACCTAAGCTGCACTGGGTTCAGAGGGTTCAGAAACCTGAACTGAAGTTAGAACCCCTAATGGGAATGGTAAGCTACGAATGGCTTCGTGCAAATCAAGAAGACTGAAGAATCCGTACTTAAGATGTACATACTGGGGTGAGAGAATGAAACCAGCCAGGCAGGGGACAAAATGGATTGGCAGTTTCCTCAAATAGGTTGTTGCAGACTGGCTGCTGGTGAGTTTCAGCAGGAGTGTGAGCGGGGAGGAAGCTCTCAGGCTGGTGCAGAGCAAATATCGGGCTGTGAAAAATGCATATCCAGGTGAGGGGTTTGCGAGAAGCTGTGAAGTTCCAAAGGGGAAGGGATAGCTGCTTCTGCTGGCACTCAGCCTGGAGGTGACAAAAGGCAACATTTCCACTCTTGCCCTGAATGACAGATTTGTAACACGCAGAAAATTGGCTTGCAAGGCCTGTCCCCTGGCAGCTGGCAGAGTCCGAGCCCCAGGGTGACGTTCTCTCTGGTGGCAGGGGACCTTTGTTTGGTCAGCTGGTGACATTGTCAGAGAAATCCAAAGGCAGGCTGCTGGAGAGGCTGTGCCTCTGAGCAGCACTGTTTGTCAAGAGCCTCCTCCAGCTCTTGGCATCGCTTCCCGGAGCCGAGCGCTGAGCAATGCAAAGCGTTTTGCTCTCTTGTCGGGTTGCAGAAGAGTTTAGCTGTTATGCATAATAGAGGAGCTTTAAAAGCACACATACGTGTGGTGGAGGTGTGGGGAAATCCCCGTGGCCGTTGGTTTCCAGGAGCAGTGTTTACAGACACAGGAGCGTTCACATTGCTGCTGCTCAACTTCTGATGGCAGGCAGCAGAACGCTGCTACTTAAATAACCAGCCAGGTCCGGCTGGAGTCTTGCTTTGTATTCCTATGGGCCACCCGGTGGCTTCAGTTTGTCCCTCTGGAAGGTGCTGCTGTGGTGTTTGCTATGAAAGCTGACGTGTGCTGGCTTCTGACAGTGGTGGTGATCAGCAGTGTGTCGTGTCAGGGTAGGATGAAAGGCTGCAAGAGAGGGAGCAGCAGCCTTCTGTTCCTGCATTAGTGCTCAGCAGTCCTGAGGCTTTTGCCTGGAAGGTGACTTCTGAGAGGAGAAGTCAGAACCCTTGCAAACCTGACCCTTGTGCCATCCGTTTGGGTGGATGTTCTTCACTTGAGGCAGATGAAGAGACTAATTGCAGAGGTCACCCAAGGGTGGGAGTGAGGGAAGGCAGAAGTCATCTCTCCGGGGGGAAGGGTTGGAAGTGTTTTTGTCATTCCTCTCAGAGAATAACAAAGTGAGCAAGCACAGGAATTGGCAGACTGCACCATCCCGTGCTCTGTCTCTCCTGGTAGCCAACAGCAGAGACACCAGCAAGGATATTCACAGCAGGCAGATGAAAAATAATCTCCCTCCCTCCCCATCACCATCCTTTCTTAATCCATAACAGCCAGAGGGTATTTTCAGCTCTGGAAGGTCAGAGGTTTGTTTGCTAGCGTTAGCTGTGCTTTTCCAGCTGCTCCTGTTACCCACATCGCCCTCCAGCCTTTGCTACCCACCTCTGCACTATGGCTTTGGGCTGGTGAATGGAGCTGCACTCCCTGAGTTTCTCTGGGAACACATCACTAAAGAGGAAGGATGTTCTCTGTCCTTGATATTCCTCAGTCCTCAGATCCACCCTGATTGGCAGCCAGCCTCCAGCATCTGCTGGATTGCTTTCAAGCCTCAGTGGGATTTTATTTTGGTTGTTGTTGTTTAACTCTTTCTGCTCTTGTGCTATGTAGGCTCAGAGAGATTTCCTTTTTGCAAGGCAGCTTTTTCGCTCCTGAATCAGGCTTAGGAAACAGTGCCACGGTGCCCAGAGGAGGTCATCAGAGCAGAGGAGAAAAGAATGATTTAAAAGGAGCAAGATAGCAATGATGTGCTCAGATAACTTCTGAAGTGGTTTTGGAAGTTTATTGTCAGCAAATGTTCCTGAGAGCCATTTGCAGCCAGATATGAGAGCAGCTGGGCTTGTCCTGGTGTGCTGGGTCATGGCTGGGTAGGCCGGGGCTGGAATTCCTGCCAGTTTGACACATCTGCACCTTCTGCCCCTCGTGAGTTGGGAAGGAGTTCTGTGGCAGCCCTGTAGCAACAGGCTGGGCTCGTTTATCTGCCCCTCCAAAGCTTCTGCTGTTTGTTCGCTGGCTCACTTTAGCAGACGCTGACATAAATGAGCCTCCTCGGATGAAATCCTGATTCCATTTACGTATCGATCCTATTGATGCTGAGATTACAGCCTGGAGTTGGGAAGCGTGAGGATGGGTATACAAACAAGCCCTCAGCTGCATGGCTGGAGAGTCAGGTCCCATCTGTGGCTGAAGCACGAGGTCCTGAACATTACCTGAGGGTGCCTGACGATCTCCTCTGTTTGCTGTTGTGTGTTGCTGTAGGAGTGAGGACAGCTTCCAGGCTAAACAGCAAGATACGCCCAGGCCATGGAGTCCAACCAGGAATCCTCACTCTTCCTGGTGAAGATCTTGGAGGAGCTGGACATGAAGCAGAACACTGTTTCTTACCAGGACCTCTGCAAGTCCCTGTGTGCCAGGTTTGATTTATCCCAGTTGGCCAAGCTCAGAAGTGTGCTGTTTTACACCGCTTGCCTGGATCCTAATTTCCCAGCCACTTTGTTCAAAGACAAAATGAGATGCACTGTAAACAATCAGCAATCAAAGAAAATCATGGTGGCAGCTGATATAGTAACAATATTCAACCTCATACAAATGAACGGGGGAGCGGCCAAGGAGAAGCTTCCAGTTGCAAGGCAGAAAGTGAAGAAGAAAGAGTCCTTTGAGTCCTGTAGGTCTGACACGGACATCTGCAACGTGGCAGACTGTGTGCCCAACTGCCAGCTGAACGAGCAGGACTTCAGCAGGGGCTTTCCGGTCAGGAGGTCTTCAAAATGCAGGAAGATGGACTGCAAAGACTGCCAGCAGTTTGTGCCCTCGTCAGAGCCCAACTTTTTGCTGGGTGTGAACAAGGAGCTGAAGGGCAGAGCTGCCTCTCTGGACAGGCTGCAGGCGCTGGCCTCCTACTCCCTCGCCGCGTCTCCGCCGTGCGAGATGCAGAGCACCTACTTCCCCATGAACATCGAGAACGAGTCCATTTCAGACCAGGACTCCCTGCCCATCAGTGCAGGCATCAAAGAAACGTTCATTTCGAACGAGGAGCCCTTTGTGGTGCAGTCCTGCGTCCAGAAAAGAAATATTTTCAAAGAAGATTTCCATAATCTGATTACAATATCTCCCCACTTAATACCAGCCAACAAAAAGCCGGAAGATGGACACAGAGAGCCTCAGAACAGGAAAGAAAGCTCTAAGCAGGCTTTCTTCAACCACAGCTTTGAAATGCCCTACAGCAGCCAGTACCTGAACCCAGTTTATTCTCCCATACCAGACAAAAGGCGAGCCAAGCACGAAAGTTTAGACGATCTCCAAGCCTCCACATATTTTGGCCCAACTACTGTTCTTGGACCCCAGGACACCAAAAAGTGGACTGGGAAGCCAACCAAGCAAACCGCCTGGCCAGCTAAGAGCTGGAGTTTGAACACGGAAGAGGTACCTGACTTTGAACGGTCGTTTTTCAGCAGGAAGCAGCCCGAGGAGCAGCCGCGGTACCAGGCCCCCGGCAGCCCCGCTCCCAACTTCCCTTCTGCCGACAGGCATCAGCCCTACCTAAACGCCAAGGAGCAGCAACCAATCATGCAGGCAAGCTACGCCGTGAAACCCAACGGGCACAAGGTCAAGGAGATGCCTTCCATTCTGGACGTGGAGAAGCACGAGCCCATCAAGAAATTTAAGGACAAAAGCATTAACTGCACTTCCGTTCAGATCCTGAGCCTGGACAGGACCACGAGCGTCGGGACCCAAACGGAGCAGCAAGGCCTGGAGCACAAGAAGTGCAAGGACTTGTGTGGCGCTGGCCCAGCCAAGTACGCAGAGAGGCACTCCCTGAAGCAGTCGGACGACGACTCTGAAATCGTGAGCGATGACATCAGTGACATCTTCCGGTTCCTGGACGACATGAGCATCAGCGGCTCCACGGGGGTGATGCAGTCCTCCTGCTACAACAGCACCGGCTCCTTGTCCCAGGTGCACAAATCCGACTGCGACAGCTCCCCCGAGCACAACCTGACCAAAATCTCCAACGGGAACGCCTGCAGCAAACTGGAGAAGGCGCCGCGGGCAGAGCTGGGCGGGGCGGATGATGAGCTGAAGAGCAGCGTCTGCAAGCTGGTGCTGAGGATTGGGGAGATAGAGAAGAAACTGGAGTCGCTCAGCGGCGTGCGGGAAGAAATCTCCCAAGTCCTGGGGAAACTGAGCAAGCTGGACCAAAAGATCCAGCAGCCAGAGAAGGTCAGCGTGCAGATAGACCTCAATTCCTTGACGAGCGACGCTGCGTCCGACGACAGTAACTCCCCTCAGCTGTTTCAGTGCCACAACACTCCCCACGCGGGCAAGCTGGAGAACAACCCAGAATGGTGCTGTTCAGATGCCAGCGGAAGCAACAGCGAGAGCCTGCGAGTAAAAGCCTTAAAAAAAAGTTTGTTTACTAGGAGATCCTCGAGGTCATTGACAGAGGAAAACAGTGCCACCGAGTCCAAGATAGCCAGCATCTCCAACTCCCCCCGAGACTGGAGAGCCATCACTTACACCAACCAAGCGGGCATCACGGGAGAGGAGGTGAAAGAAAGAGATGGAGGAGAAAATAAGGACTGGCACAGGAAATCTAAAGAGGTAATTTCAACCTTAACTGGCATAATGAGTACTTAAAAATAGCCTGGTTATGGATGTCTTCCTTAGTCATCACAAGCCTGGGGGTACGGCAGGGCTTTGCCCTGCTGCTTAATGCTTGTCTTTATTGTTACCGCAGTGGAGTGGGTTTGTACCTATGGGTTCTTGCTTGGCAGCTGCAATACGGTCAAGTTGTTGCTCAGAAGCTTTGTTCTGTGGCAAGGGGAGGGGGTATGGTGTGGCTGACATCTCTGGAGGATGATGATGGCATTTATCACCAGCGGTGAGCCACGGAGGCTGGGTAATTAACTTAGCGAGAAGGGTGTGGGGGCAGTGGAATTCTCCAGCGGCTGCTTCAGAAGGGCTGTCTGGAAGCCGCGTTGTGATGGCTGCTATCAGGGAAGTGTGTGTGTGTTTAAGGGCCGTCAAAACAGAGGCAGGGATTCAAACCCCTCGAGAAAAGAGTCCTTGTGTGTGTTCCATCAGCTCTGCATCCGACTTCCACGGTCATTTAAGTGAGCCTTAAGCCTCCCATTGTGGAAGCGCAGCATCGCTGTGGTCTTGCTTTGGTAGGGCAGACAAGCTCCACCCAAGCCTCTCAACAGCTGCCCGCTGACACCTTCACGGGCTGCAAGGCTGCTGTGGCTGTCCTCGTGCTGGACTCAGCTGCAGCTGCGTGTGGTGTGAGGGCTGGGGGCCCTTGAGCTCCCTTGTTGGTTGACACCATGCGATAGACATCCTGTGCCTCCTTGTGATGGGGGATGAGGGCAGAGACAGTCTGAGAAAGCAGTCTGATGGAAGTGCAGTTGGGTGAACAAGGACACCTAAACCGTGGGTAGGTTGCAGAGGAGGAAGAAGTAAGCCCAGACCTTGGCTCTCCTGTGTATTGGATCTGCCCAGGGTGAAATGCTGACTTTGAAAGTCCCTTCCTCATCCTACAGCAGACAGTGGCTGCCTCTGAACTGGTACCATGGATGATGGTCCTGTGTCAGGGCATGGTCCCTACTGGCTTCCCCAAGCCTTTCTCTTGTTAAAATTTGGTCTCTAACCAGAAACCTGGAAGCCTGTTCAGAGCAGCCAGGCTTTCCCTGCATGTCAGGCCCGTTTCCAGAGCAGCTTTATAATCTGTAAGCAGGACAGACTCTGAACTTCCACTGCTGCATCAGCTTTGTGTCTGTCTCGTGGTGAGCGTGGAGCTGCTTCTCTTGGAGCTGGCTGTGAGGAGGAGATGGGCATATGGATTAGAGTCATCTAAAAAGCCTTTCTCATACCTGGTACTTGTTTTTAACCATGTGGTGGTTAATTCTTCTGGAAGGAATATCTCTGTCCTTTGTGTTTAACCCCCTCATAGTCCTGTTTCTTCTCTCCAATTCTTTTGAACCCTATTGCAGGCAGACAGGCAATACGAAATCCCACAGCCACATAGACTCTCTAAACAGCCAAAAGATGCTTTCTTGATTGAACAAGTCTTTAGTCCTCATCCCTACCCTGCCTCACTCAAGTCACACATGAAGAGCAACCCTCTCTACACAGACATGAGGCTGACAGAGCTGGCTGAAGTGAAACGTGCCCAACCCTCGTGGACCATAGAGGAGTACACAAGGAACTCGGGGGATAAAGGCAAGATTGCAGCTCTGGATCTACAAGTAAGTCCCACTTGATTGCTTCACTGCCTTAGTTTTGGAGAGTGGCCCATCATGTTTGGATGGCTTCATTGTGAATGGATGGTGCCAGAATATACACTTAAAAGGGATCTGGTTAGCTCAGGAAGGAGCTGTGCAGTGTTGAGCCTCTGATCCTGCTGTTCCCTATCCATCCCAGTCAGCAACAAGGTAGAATGCGGAGGTTTCATTGCTGAGTGGTGATCCTTGACAGCTTGGTGATCCTTGACAGCTTGGTGTTCCCAGCTTGCTCTGCATTGGAGAGATGACTGCTAAGTCATTGTGGTGTTAGCAGCTCTAAAGAAGAGCTGAGGGATAAATGGGTGTGGAGATGTAGCAGTCCCTGAGTCGAGGCAACCTCAAGCACCAATATAGGCTGGGCAGTGACTGGCATGGGAGCAGCCCTGAGGAGAGGGACTTGGGGGTGCTGGTGGATGAGAAGCTCAGTATGAGCCAGCAGTGTGCTCTGGCAGCCCAGAGAGCAACCAGAGCCTGGGCTGCAGCAAGAGCAGTGTGGGCAGCAGGGAGAGGGAAGTGATCCTGCCCCTCTGCTCTGCACTGCTGAGACCCCACCTGGAGTACTGCATCCAGCTCTGGAGCCCCTGGGACAAGAGGGCTGTGGATGTGCTGGAAGGTGTCCAGAGAAGGGCCATGAGGATGAGCAGAGGGCTGGAGCTGCTCTGCTGTGAGGAGAGACTGAGGGAGTTGGGGCTGTGCAGTCTGGAGAGGAGAAGGCTCCCAGGTGACCTTAGTGTGGCCTTGCAGTATCTGAAGGGGGCTACAAGGAAGCTGGGGAGGGACTTTTTAGGCTGTCAGGTAGTGATAGGACGGGGGGGGAATGGAACACAGATGGAAATGGGGAGATTCAGACTGGATGTTAGGAAGAAGTTGTTCAGCATGAGGGTGGTGAGAGCCTGGCAGGGGTTGCCCAGGGAGGTGGTTGATGCCCCATCCCTGGAGGTGTTTAAGGCCAGGCTGGATGAGGCTGTGGGCAGCCTGCTCTAGGGTAGGGTGTCCCTGGGCATGTCAGGGGGGCTGGAACTGGCTGATCCTTGTGGTCCCTTCCAGCCCTGACCGATTCTATGATTCTAATGGCAGCAAGACAGAGTGGTGCAGGAGCTGGAACTGCTGCTGCTTCTGTCCTTGATCTGTCTGGATTATTCACAGAGGATATGAGTGTTAGGGCTCTTGTTTCGTTTTGCTAGGAACACAAGAGATAAAACACTTGGAGAAGATGTTCAGTCCCATGGCTGTTTGTGAAGCACATCACCACTGCAGCTCTGAAGGGCTGTTGGAAACCACAGCCACGTGAGGAGCTAATGCTGGGTCTTGTTTGCATGGTAGCTCAGCTTGGCAGTGTGCAGCCCCTTCTGCAAGCAGCAGAGCAGAGCAGGTTGCTGAGGCAAGCTCACAGTTTTAATGTAAATGTTCTCAGACTCTGATGTATTTGGAATCAAAGTCCCTGACATGCAATGGGCTGCTCAGCCCCAGGACTGAGTGCCCGTGTTGGGTACCCTGAGGTGCTCTAGAGCAGAGCAAGCTGCCTCAGCCAGTACAGGCTTGGCAGCAGTTGGCCTACACTAACCTGCAGCTCAGGGCTTATCAGCACAGTGCTGGCATGGCTCTGTGAGCAGGAGTCTGCGTGGTGCAGCCATGCTCAGGCAGGGAGCCTGCTCATCTCCAGAGCCTGTCTGCCAGGGAGGCAGACGCGTGAGGGTCTGAGACTTGCTGCTCCACATCAGCCCTCCACGGCTCAGTGCCGAGATGCCCAACCCAGCTCCAAACCCTAGGAGAGCATCAGGATGCTGTGAGAATCTTAGAATCAACCAGGTTGGAAGAGACCTCCAAGACCATCCAGTGCAACCTAAGTGCCCCAGGCAGGCTTTTCTTCAACACCTCCAGGTATGGCGACTCCACCACCTCCCCAGGCAGCCCATTCCAATGCCAATCACTCTCTCTGCCAACAACTTCCTCCTGACATCCAGCCCAGACCTCCCCTGGCACAGCTTCAGGCTGTGTCCCCTTCTTCTGTCCCTGGCTGCCTGGCAGCAGAGCCCAACCCCACCTGGCTACAGCCTCCCTTCAGGGAGCTGCAGACAGCAATGAGCTCTGCCCTGAGCCTCCTCTTCTGCAGGCTGCACACCCCCAGCTCCCTCAGCCTCTCCTCACAGGGCTGTGCTCCAGGCCCCTCCCCAGCCTTGCTGCCCTTCTCTCAACACCTTGCAGCACCTCAACATCTCTCTGCAATTGAGGAGCCCAGAACTGGACACAGCACTCAAGGTGTGTCCTGAGCAGTGCTGAGCACAAGGGCAGAAGAACCTCCCTTGTCCTGCTGCCCACACTGCTCCTGAGCCAGCCCAGGATGCCATTGGCTCTGCTGCCCACCTGGGCACTGCTGCTTCCTCTTCAGCTCCTCTCTCCCAGCACCCCCAGCTCCGTCTCTGCCTGGCTGCTCTCAGCCACTCTGTCCCCAGCCTGCAGTGCTGCTTGGGGTTGTTGTGGCCAAAGAACAGAACTGTTTCAGGCCCCTGTGATCCCCAAGTCCAACTGCAACCTAAGACCACCAAGTCTCGTGCCGTGCCTCAGGACCCAGTGTGGGCTGGTTTGGAGTTACAGCAGTCACACACACACTGGCACTGCAACTCCCACGAGTGTTTGTGCAGGGATCTGCGCACAACAAATTCACCTCCTTGCTCTGCTCATCAAAACACAGTGACAGAAAAGCTCTGATTGGAAGAGACCTCAATGATCCTCCAGTCCAGCTTCCCTGTCCTCACCAGCCCTTGCTCCTCGTGGCTAGAGTGGACTCTAAGAGAAGACAAACATCCCAGGGACCAGGCTGCATCTTGCCTCAGCTGCTTGCTCCCTTTTGGGTCTTAACAGCTTTAGAAGGCTTCCTAAATTCCTAGCCCTGGCTTTGCAGACTGCACGCTGGAGTAGGACTAGGCTGAAAGAAAATCCTCTGCAACAGGCAGTCACAAAGCATCCCTTACCTGCTGCACAGAGGCAGCAAGGGAGGTGACATTTGGAAGAGAAGCTCTCCTGGGAGAAGTGTTCTCCATCTGCTCCTTGTAGGGCTGTGTTCTCTCTGAGCAGCTCTGCCTGACTGTGAGCAAAGCAGAGCAATCAGCTTATTGCCATCATTTGTCTTTGGGATAAAGGTGATAAAACTTCACCAGTTTGATGCTGTCCCTCCAAAAAGGACTGTGAGGATTGCATCTACTCTGCACAGCTCACAGCCTCTTTGTAACAGAGCTTACTGACAGCCTTGCAGCATCGACACAGACTGATGAGTGGTTGGGTTTTTTCCTCAGTGATTAAGTTTATTAGAGCTGAAAGTAAATACATTGTGCTTTAATGAACATTGCTAGGGCTGGCAATGAAATGGCAAAGGAAGCTGATTAACAGTAAGAGGCCTTTTAAATAATGCATCTTCTGCCTGAAGTAGCTAAAAGGTCAATACCAAGCCAGAGAGGGCCCCAACTGTAATTTCCTTAAAGCACAGGATGGTTGTCCCAGAGGGGGTTCTACCTCTTGGGTATTTAAACTGCCTCCTGGACCATGACAGCCCAGGCCTGCTGGGCTTTGCTGCAGGGAAAAGCCTGCAGAACTCCTCAGGCCAAAGCTTGTCCCAGCTGTGGGCTCTGTGTCTGATCAACCACTGGGATGAGACATTGGCAGGCTGTTTTCTTGATGCCTTTAGAGATGAGGCTGGAGTAGGTCATTTAGAGCCCCACTGGTACAATCTCAGACTCTGCTCATGGTCTCTTCTTTCAGCTTGCCAATATTGTCCTAGAGATCTCCATTCATAGAATCAGCCAGGCTGGAAGAGACCTCCAGTCTCATCCAGCCCAACCTAGCACCCAGCCCTAGCCAACCAACCAGACCATGGCACTAAGTGCCCCACCAGGCTTGGCTTCAACACCTCCAGGCACAAAGACTCCACCACCTCCCTGGGCAGCCCATTCCAATGCCAATCACTCTCTCTGCCAACAACTTCCTTCTAACATCCAACCTAGACCTGCCCTGGCACAGCTTGAGCCTCTGTCCCCTTGTTCTGTTGCTGGCTGCCTGGCAGCAGAGTCCAACCCCAGCTGGCTACAGCCTCCCTTCAGGTAGATCACTTCTTGTAGCAGCAAACGCTGCTTGCAGGCAAAGCAAGGCTGCAGCCAGCAGCTCATGGCCAGAAAATCTGAATTAACCAATTAAGGACTTACCCAAATCCCTTTCAGGTCAGCTGAAGTTTCTTTGTGCTGAGTCCAGTGATTCTGGAGCAGGCCTGTTAGGAGCCCAAGGAGTGATGTGTGTCAAGAGGTCCTCATTGCACCATTTCTGTGTGGAATCTCTCTCCTCTATTTAAAGAAATGGCCTTTTGGAGCCCCAGACACAAGAGGCAGCTTTGAAGAAAAGCTGTCAGGTTTCAGAATGCTCTTTCTGCTTTAGTCCTTTACTCTGCTGGGAGGAGCAATATAAAGCCTGCAGCTCAGCTTTCCCACATTTGCCTCATTTTCCCTAAGTGAAAAGATGGAAGGGGGAAAAGAAAGAAAGAAGAAAAAGAGCAAGATGGAAAGGCAAAGCTGAAAGAGCTCAAATTCTAAGGAAGAAACAAGAAAAGCAAAGAAAGTGTTCAGGTGGAGACACTGATAAAGTTCCCAGGGCTGCCTTTCAGTTTCTGACCAATTCAGGTTTCCCTCACTTTATTCTTTTTTCTTGGTTTGGTCTGGTCTGGTTTGGGTTTTTTTTTTTTGTTGCCTGGGTAGTGTGGGCAAATAAAGCCTTCAGCATACTCATCAAACCACCTCTAAGCCAGAGAGACTCAGACACTGGCAAGGAGCAAAGTGTTGCCTCCCATGGAAAGAGAGGTTGTGCCCCTGGGGTTAGCTGACCTCAGCTGTGGAGGTAGAATCACAGCATCATAGAATGGTTTAGGTCAGAAGGGACCTCAAAGCTCAACAAGCTCCAGCCCCTTGCCATGGGCAGAGACAGCTCCCAGCAGCACAGGTTGCTATAAGGGCTCATGCAGCCTGGCCTGGAACACCTTCAGGGAGGTCGTGGAGCACAGAAGCACCGAACGTGATCNCTCAACCTGTGCCAGTGTCTCACCACCCTCAATCTGTGCCAGTGTCTCACCACCCTCAATCTGTGCCAGTGTCTCGCCACTCTCAATGTAAAGAACTCTTTCCTTACATCTAGTTTGAATCCTCTGCCAGTTCAAACCCATTCCTCTTCCTCCTTCTCCTCTCATTACCAGACCATGTCAATAGTCCCTCCCTAGCCCTCTTGTAGGCCCCTTTCAGATCCTGCAAGGCCACTCCAAGGTCTCCTCAAAGCCTTCTCTTCTCCAGGCTGCACAGCCCCAACTCTCTCAGCCTGTCCTCAGAGCAGAGCTGCTGCAGTCCTCTCAGCATCTTGGTGGCCTCCTCTGGTCTGGCTCCAACAGTTCCATGTCCTGCTTGTGTTGGGGGCTGCAGAGCTGCACCCAGGACTGCAGGTGGGGTCTGAGGAGAGCAGAG
Organism: Tricholaema leucomelas; assembly: GCA_013400475.1. NCBI lineage: Eukaryota > Metazoa > Chordata > Aves > Piciformes > Lybiidae > Tricholaema lacrymosa > Tricholaema leucomelas. Next base: position 646,949 of record WAAF01007338.1, read on the forward strand.
CCAAGGGGCAGAATCCCCTCCCTTGCCCTGCTGGCAACACTTCTCTTTATGCAGCCTAGGACAGGGTTGCTGTCTGGCTGAGATGGCCCAGAGCAATGTGTGTGGTACCAAGTGTTCAGTTCCCCTTCTCCTCCTGGCCCCTACCCAGCCAGCACCATGCATCCAGGAGCTTTTTCAGAGGATGGAGCTGGAAGCTGAGGGTCACTTTGTGCTGGGTGACTTCATGGAAAGCCACTCACAACCCCCACCCCCCGATGAGGTTCTCAGCTGTGGTTGTGTATTCCCACACAGCAGGGCTGCTGTCCCCAGGCATGGCTACTTGGGAGGGGATCTACAAACTGCCTCTCCAGAGGAACTTGGGGACAGATGGGGCTGGACAACCTCCACCCTGCAAGCAAGTTAGGGTTAGCTGTACAAAATGTAGTGCACGAGGAGAGGGTGTGAAGAGCCCTTCCCAGCAGCTGGGCTTTAATAATTTAAGGAGCAGGAAGACACTGGTAGGTGCTGGCATCTCTGCTGTCTAGCAGATGAAAGAGATTCTCTTTCAGTGCCATCAAGATGATGAAGTTTCTGGCAAGTGAGAGGTGCATGAGGGATTTTGCAGCAGAATTTACTGTTGCAGGAGTTTGGCTTTTGCAGTACTTTGTTGCCATTTTTGTCAGCCCTGCGGAGCTGAGACCAGGAGTTGAGCTATAGCCCATTTTATCCTGACAGCAGACTCAGATGCAGCTGGGAGGCCTTCAGGCACATCTGCTTTGGTTATTTCATTAGGTAGAGACTCACAGAAGAGCTTAGGTTGGAAGAGACCTTAGAGATCATCTAGTCCAACCTCTCTGCCATGGGCAGAGACACCTCTCAGCTGACCTTGACCAGCTCCAGGGAGGGGGCAGCCACAGCCTCTCTGGACAATCCATTCCAGAGTCTTGCCACCCTGCTAGTGAAGCACTTCCTAGGATCCCATCTCAACCTATTCTACTTCAATTTTAATCCATTTGCCCTTGCCCTCTCTGTGGGTGCTCTTGTAACAAGTCCCTCTGCAGCCTTCCTGCAGCATCCCTGCAGCTATTGGCAGGCAGCTCTAAGGTCCCTCTGGAGTCTTCTCTTCTCCAGGCTGAACACTCCCAGCTCCTTCAGCCTGTCCTCACAGCAGAGGTGCTCCAGCCCCTGGATCATCTTTGTGGCCTCCTTGGGGCTTGTTCCAACAGCTCTGTGTGCCCCTTAATGCCAGCTCCCAGACCATTAACAAATGTTTTCCTTTCAATTTTCAGACTCAAGAATCTCTAAACCCCAACAACTTGGAGTACTGGATGGAAGACATTTACACTCCTGGCTACGATTCCTTACTAAAACGCAAAGAAGCTGAGTTCAGAAGAGCCAAGGTGTGCAAGATTGCTGCCCTGGTAGCAGCAGCAGCCTGCACAGTCATCCTGGTGATCGTAGTGCCCATCTGTACTATGAAATCCTGAGCCTGTGGGCAGAGCTGTGCCTCCCAGCTGCCTGCTTCTCGGAGAGCTCCTGCTGCGTTTTCAACGTCTGATGGAGAAACTGTGAGGGATTTGCTAAGGAAGAATGTTCTGGAGATGGAGAAGGCTGTAAAAACACAGACAAAACCCAAAACAACTACAGAAACACTCTCCCCCCCTCCCCTTTCTTTCTTTCTTTCTTTCTTTTTCTAAGCTGTTGTTTTCAATACCAGACTGTGTGGCAGAATTAAGGGAATTCAGTTCCATTTTTAGGCATTTTAAAAAGTGCAATATTCCTCCCCCCCCCTTTTTTATTCCTAAAGAAACAATATCATGTTTTACAGGACCAGAGACTGATGAGAATCCAGAAGATGATTGCCTGTTTGCCCGAGGTGTGGGTGCCTGGAGCTGGCACTGTACAGAAGGGGAATGTTCTGTGTCACATGAGGGGAGCTAGGAAAGCCTCCCAGCTCCCTGCAGTGTAGGACAACTCTGACTGTATTGTCTTTATTTTCTAGTACTGGTGTATTTGGTGGCCATTGGATTGAAAGCAGACTGTGCAGCTGTGAACAGAGTTCACCCCTGTGTTCAGATTAAAAAGGGCTCTTCGAATCTGGTCTTGCCCTAAGACCTGCTCTCTCATCACCCAGTGTGTGGCTAAGTGCAATGTGCTGCAGACCAAAACCAGATCCTCTTTTAGAAGCAATCACCAGGGGTTTTAGTTGCTTCTGTTGATTAACAGCATAGAGCTGGCAAACTTGCCTTGCCAAAAGGATATCCTTTACCTCTGCAGGCAGTGAAACTGTCTCAGTTTCCCTCCTGCCAGGAAGCAAAGCTGGCAAATCACAGCAGCGCTCTGCTGAAGTTCTTGGAAATGTGACCTGAGCAGCTATGGTTTGGTCTTGGTTTGTCTCTTTTTTTTCCTCCTTCTTTCCACGAAGTCCTTGTGCCTTTTTTTAGACTGTAGATTAAACAGAACTGTTTCATTTCGCTATTTTAAGCCCACAACATAAATCACTGCTTAATGGGTACTAATGGAGGTTCATTTCCCACAAGCCTTCTATACAGCTCAGAGTGCTCCTCAAACAGCAGGGCTGGTGGTTACTGAGCACTTACATTAAGGGCCCAGGTTTTCAGCCCCGGTGGAAACTTGCTGTTAATGCAATGCATTCAGCACAGGGAGAGCTGCTTCCCTCTTGCTAATGTGCTTCAGAGTGATGGTTGGCTCTGCTGGACAGCAAGCAGTCTGTGTCCCATGGGAAACATCCATCTGATGGTTTATCCCAGATGGAAACAGCAGGTTCAAAGGAATCCTCAAGATAGGGTAGAAGTTGCCTGCCATGGTTGGTGAAACAGACACCCAGGCAGCAGCACTCTTCTGTCAGCTGTAGGTGAAAGAAGACTCTTTTCAGGAGCTGTTGTGGTCTCTGAGGAGAAGGAGATGCTTTCAGAGGACGTTGTGTGTGCAGGTAACTGGGACTCCTCAGCAGCAGCCTCCCTACAGGATGCCAGAGCAGCAGGGAGAGCGGCGGCTGCAGGTTCCCCTGGCTGCCGGGGATGCGCCGCGCTCCGCTGCTGCCTGCTGCCAAAGAGGGGGCGAGGAGAGGGCGTGTGGGGGCTGAAGGCTTTGTGCTGTCTGAGCGGTGTGACAGCTCTTCCCTGCAGCTGCAGAGCTGTTTGGGTGCTGCTCAGGTGCTGTCTTTTGTTTGAGGTTAGGTGATCCCAGGGCCCATTGAGCTGTCAGACAAACAAGGGTAGGCAGCCTCTCTGCTGTCCCAGCAGCAAAGGCAGGAGGAAGAGGAACTCTCTAGACCAAAATCTGTGCCTGCCTGGCCAGAACCCTGAGCCAAGCTCTGTAGCTGTGGCCCCTTCCTAACACAGAGATCATTTCTCTCCCCTGCCAGGTGCTGCAGGATGGAGTCGTGGCAGGGAGGGAGTAGTTCACACTCTCTATTTTAGGCTGCCTTTGGTTATGGAGTGACTCAAACAGCTGAGCTGAGGAGCCCAGGGTCTGTGCATGGTAAATATAGACAGGTAGAGAAACCTCTGGGGATGATTTGGAGCTGTCAGCAAGATACCAATCTTAGACCTGTGAAAGCACTCCATAGGGCATGGCTCTGCACTTTACCTTGTGCACAGTTTAGGTTGATTCTATATGTAAAAAACTCTCTTCCTGGCTACAGGTACTGCCAGAAAGCCCTTTCACAGCCCTCCTCGGCCCCACCATAGCAAGCACAAGGCACTGAGGTAGAGCAGGGTCAGTCCCACATGGGTGATGACAAACCCCGTGAAGGGGCAGGATGAGTGTGGGGCAGACAGCAGGCAGAGCATCCACTGCCACCAACCCCCAGGGCACTGCTGTGAGCTGCCCCTGCTGCTCCTCAGCCCAGCCTCAGCAGCATTTCCTTGGCTGCACCCCAGCACTCTGATTTCAGACTGGATCTGAGTGTCTCGGTGGAGACACAAGAAGGGAGCAGGAGATGTCCCTGCCCAGCACAGGCTGGGGCTGTGCTTGCACTCGGGTGGCAGAGGGCTTGTACCAGTCCCTGTTTCGCCTGAGCAGGGACATGTTTTTGCTGTCTGTACACAATTTACTCACCTGGCACCAGGTGAATCTGTGCATTAGAGATGCCCAAAAGCCTGGGAAGCGTTTGGCAGGTTAGGGAGCTGTGGGTGAGGTGGAGCTGGCCCAGCCCAAGCGCTTAACATCCCAAGCACCCAATGCTGCTTCTACTTTATTGAGGTGCTTTCCCCCATCCCTCCTTTGCACAAGCAGCCTCCACCAGGGCAGTGATTCCCCTACACTCTAGACTGTGGTTTGTCACAGATCTCCCTCCTGGGGCCTGATTTGACTCCCATGACTTTTGGGAGGATCTTCATGGTGCCAGGAGCCTGAGAGGAGTGGGGAAAGCCCAGCTCCCTGCCTCCCCACTCCACAAATACCTCTGGGAGCTGCCGCCTTGCCTTCTCCTCTGCTCCGTCTGCCTCCAGCAGCTCCTTGGCACCATGGGATGCGCATCCCTGGCCGTTCCCAGCAAGCCTCATGCCTGGCACAGAGCTCTTCATTCCAAATAGGTAAGGAGGTGGAGCAGTGGGATGCTGCCACCAGAGGAGAGCAGCCTGGGGGGGTTGGGACCCCGTGGTTCAGCACAGAGTACACAAGCTCGGTGAAATGCTGACAAGATTAAGCTTCAGGGACGCTGTGAGCAGCACCCTGTGCCCACTAGGATGTGGTGAAGCAGTTCCCAGCTAGGCCATACTGTGTACCATAGGAGAGGCTTTTGTATCCAAGGGGGAAAAACCACAACCAGTTCAACCTGTAGGTCCATTGTAATCTTTGGTGTGATTGAAACGAAGTGTCCTAGATTGTATTACTCAATTAAAAATAACCATGAGCATACTCCACTGGGGTTGGCTTCTTTGTGTTTATGCCTCATCAGCTTCATCTCTTACCCAGGAGAAAACTAAGCTACAAGGACTATAAAAAAAAAACAAACTCAAAACAACTCCATGTTTTTGGGGGGGGCAGATCCCAGCTGCTTTTCATAGAATAGAATAGAATAGAATAGAATAGAATC
>WAAF01007338.1:653316-678674 GCA_013400475.1 Tricholaema leucomelas
ATTCTGTGATTCTACTACTGAAGGAGACCCAGTATGAGAGGTTGCAAGGAGGACACAGAGATAATGAACAATGAGACAAAAACAGTCATGTAAGATCTTCCTTCTCTCATCTCTACTGCATGAACATCCTTAAGGCATCACTTCAGCAGTCCTGGGCAGCAAAATGGGCAGTGCTGAGTGCTCTCTGCAGCGCCAGGCACCACCTTCATCCTCGGGTGCTGATGTCTCATTGGGTGAGCTGCAGACTGACACAGCTCCTCTTGGCAGGGACTGTGATGCACAGGTTAGTGCTGGGCTCAGTTTTGGAGATGGCAGCAGGCTGCACTTGCAGCAGTTTCAGGTGTTACTTGTGCACCCATCAAGCCCAGAAGCTTACAAGTATAAGTGTCTTGCTGGCACAGCAATCCTCATAGGTAGGATATGGAACACTGGAACAGGTTGCCCAGGGAGGTAGCTGAGGCCCCAACCCCAGAGATACTCAAGGTCAGGCTCAACAAGACTCTGATTTAGTTGAGGATGTCCCTGCTCAGTGCAGGAGGGTTGGACTGGATGCCCTTTGGAGATCCCTTCCAACCCAAACTGCAACCTGTTCTAGTGAGAGGTGTCCCTGCTTATGGCAGAGGGGAGATTGAATCTGGATGTTAGGAAGAAGCTGTTTGCAGTGAGGGTGGTGAGACAGGCTGCCCAGGGAGGCTGTGGAGCACAGAAGCACAGAATGTGATCACATTCTTCCTAACATCCAGTTTCAATGTGATCTTTGATCACATTCTGTGATTCTGAGCTCCACAACCTCCCTGGAGGTGTTCAGGATCAGGTTGGATGAGGCCTTGAGCAACCTGTTCTAGTGGGAGGTGTCCCTGCCTATGGTGGAGGGGTTGAGGTCCCTTCCAACCTAAACCATTCTGTGACATACAAGACCTTATCTAGGCCACCACTGTGCTTGGAAGATGAGGCAGCTGCCAGGTTTCTGCAGTGGCTGCTGGGCCTGGAGGTAGAAGCAGGCACCCAGGTGCAATGCTGCACCAGTGACCAAGCCCCAGCCACACCACCTCTCTGCTTTTCACAGCAGTGGACTGTGCAGATGCACAGGATCTTGGGGCCATGCTCTGCCCTCTGAGGTGCTCCTGTGGCTCTATCCTGCTGAAGATGCAGAGGGCAGAAGAGGAAGCAGCCCCAGCCTGTCTCTATCAGCATGGTCCTATCCACAGGAAGAGGCAGTTGTGTTCAGCTGCCCTTTGGGAAGAGGCAAACAGCACTGGGAGCAGTTCTGGAGGTGAAGCACTTCCTTTTATCTCGTTTCTTCTTTGTTACCTTCTCAGGGAAGAACACTACCTTGGAAGGTGCTGCTGTGCCAGCAGCTCTTCAGCAAGCTTCATTGCTTCTGAGGCCATGGACCGTGCAGTATCTTGCAGGCTGTTACTCAAGTTTAGGATGTCCACTCAGAAACTGAGGACAGACTTTGGAAGCAGAGGCAGAAGAGGGCTGCCAGCAGCCAAACTCAACCCCTCAGTAAGTTCCACTTGGCTCTATTGGCTTTCTGCAGAACAGCACAAAGTGTGCAGGAGAACCATGAAGCAGTTCCAAAAGCAGCAGCTCACTGCACCCTTGCCCTGCCCGGCAGCCTGAGGTTTCCAGGGAAGGATGTTCATGGGCCTGGAGAGCCCTGCACAAGAGGTGGTGCAGCCCCTGTCCCTGGAGGTGTTTAAGAGGAGACTGGATGAGGCACTCAGTGCCAGGGGTTAGTCAATTAGCAGGGTTAGGTGCCAGGTTGGAGTCGATGATCTCAGAGGTCTTTTCCAACCTGTGATTCTGTGCAAGGAAGCCTCCCTGGACGGCAAAGCCTCTGCAAGGGGGAGGATGGTCTCATCTGAGAGCTTTCCAGGCAGTACTGTATGGCTCCCGTGTCTTGGGAGCAGCTGCTTGGTCTCTGGGGGCTTTAGTTTCATGCCAGTTATTCTCTGGTATTCTCAGGCTTTTTCTTGGAACAGAGCAGCTTTTCCCTTGCCATGTGGCAAAGAGGGGCCAGAGGCAGGCTGAGAGGCTTAGCAAGCATCACCTCGATGCTTGTAATGGCATTACCTGTATCACAAACACTTACTGCCAGACTAGGGGGGCAGTGGCTGGGAGGCATCTGGCTCAGCCTGTCAAAGTGGTTTGCCATAGTGGCGATGATGAACGCCACCAGCAAAGCTTTTCTGGGGAGGACAGAAGGAGAGGGGAGAGCAGGGCGAGCGCAGTGCTGCGGGGAGAGAGGGGCTGCTGCTGCAGGAGATGGGCAGACAGCAAGCATCTGCTCTGGGGCACCAGAGCACAGCAGGAAGGAGAAATTCTTGGACCAGCTTATCAAGGAATTGGGGAACTCCAGGATGCTGTACTCCTGGGGGAGTTGCACCAGGCAGACATCTGCTGGGTAACAAAGGCAGCTAATCAGGGCCATAATGTACAGCCCTAATTCGCCATCAATTCTCTCCCATATGTTTAGGGTTGTATTTACAGTGGGGAGGGAAGGGAGGCAGAGTTAGTCATGAATCAAGGTGAACTGAGCTGCTGGTGCAGAGCCAGCCATAGATTGTGGAAAATAAAGTATGAGAGACTTGCCCAGAGCCCTCTGAAGTGTGGCTCTCTTGCAGGTGTGGCAAGCACAAAAGAAAGAGGAGCTGCTGTAATTACTGCTTGCCTTTAAAGGCCCCAGCTGAACTCCTTGTTTCTCGCTGACCTTTGTTGACCTTGAAGCACAAGTTCACAAGCAGAGCTGATGAAGAATTATCCCCCAGACTAAATGCACCTCCTCAAATTCAATTCTCCTGACGAGGAGGTTGAAGAGGGTCAAGTGAAAAAAGGAGTCAGGAGAGGACCCATGCTAATGCCTGCTTAGCTCCCTGCTAGCGCCGGGGAGGATGTTGCTTTATTGATAGACTTCTCTGGCCTTGCTTTAGCAGCAAGCAGTAATTTTGCCATCTCACTCACCAAGGACCCAGAAGAGCACTGTGAGCTCAAATCTGTCTGGTAGAGAGGCAAGAAGGAGATGTCCCAGCTGCCAGGGTTCAGGGCTGGGCACAGTTAGTTACTGATGAATGGTGGGGCCTTTGCTCCCTGCTCAGCAGTTCCCTGCCCCCTGCTCGTGCTTGCCCCTGTGCTGCCTCACCCTCGGCCTGGGTTTATTTCAGCGAGGATGCTGCATGCTGAGCTCTGCCTTTGGCCACTCAGGGCCCAGGGATTTGCACAATGGCATCACTGCTTGTTCCTCAGTTGCAGCATCTGAGCATGGAACTCTCTTGGTGCTGGTTGTTGTGACCCCCTGAGCTGGCTGGCTCTTGCTGGGGAGCTGCTGGAGCCATATGCCTCCAACAAGAGTTTTGCTGCTGGGTTCTCACTTCCAGCTGTGAGTGAAGGTGAAAACCCTTTCTCAACAGCTACCTGAAATTCAGGGAGAGCAAAGAGAGAAGGCTGCAAAGTTCAGACAAAGTTACTATATTGAGCTCTGTGAATGCCTTCTCCCCTGCTACTGCCCTTGCAGGAGTTCCCTTCATGCTGTTGCTGAGAGATGATAGAATCATAGACTGTGAGGGGCTGGAAGGGACCTCTGTTTGTATTCCACACAGTGCTGCTCCTGTGAGTCACTGCTGCCATGTTTGCCTGAATTTTCTTCTTTGACCTGGAATAAGTCAGATCCATTACACTTAACAGCACAGGACAGCTTCCAGGCTCTCACCACAGAGCCACAGGAACATCCAGGTTGGCAAAGCCCATCAGGATCACCAAGTCCAACCTATAACCCTGCTCTACATGATCCACCCTCACGGTGGAGAACTTCTTCCTAACATCCAGTCTGAACCTCCCCATTTCCAGCTTTGTTCCATTCCCCCCAGTCCTACCCCTAACTGACTGCCTAAAATGTCCCTCCCCAGCTTTCCTGTAGGCCCCTTTAAGATACTGAAAGGTCACAGTAAGGTCACCTGGGAGCCTTCTCCTCCAGACTGAACAGCTCCAACTCCCTCAGCCTCTCCTATTTAAGGAAGTAAGATGTTGTCCAGGGAAGTGGTTGAGGCCCCATCCTTGGAGACATTCAAAGTGAGGCTCAATGGGGCTATGAGCAACCTGATCTCTGCAGGATGTCCCTGCTGACTACAGGGGGGTTGCACTGGATGACCTTTGGGGGGTCCCTTCCAATCCAAACCTCTCTCTGATTCCATGTATGTTGTACCAGAGCCTGGTCCTGCAGATGTCCTGAGCGCTCCCAAGCTCTGCTTCCATGCCAGACTTGGCAAGGGTTTGTCCTGCTCCCTTCCTGGAAGGTTAGCATCAGCTGGAGCACCTGGGAAGGAATTGTTCCCCACAAGTTTTTGACCCTCTAAGTCAGTAATATGTTTGGAGGTGTTCATTTTGCTTTCACCCCAGGCACTTCTGCTGCACCATGAAAGTAATGAAACAAAACAACCACAGGAGGAGATTTCCATCTGATTCTATGGAAAAAAAAAGAAGTAGCACACAAGGATTACTTTTCACTCCATATAAAGGAGCTGTGAGTTTTTCTAGGTGGATTACTGTAGTTAGGGAAGGCAAAGGGCATCCTGGGAGCTGGAGAGCTGTGTTCAGGATGAGCAGAGGACAGCATTGCAAGTATTATTTTATCACCATGTGTCACTAACCTGCAGGAATCCCTCTACATGTTCTTGGGGCCAAGAGGGGAATCTGGTGTCTTCTTCTGCTCAGCACTTGGCTTGGCTGCTGAGACTAAGGGGCAGCCATGACTTTGTGATGTTGGTGCTTGAAGGAAGCTGGGGAGATGCTGCCAGGATTCTTCAAGCATATAAAGTGCCAAGGCTACAGGAATCAGTTCTTCACCTTTCAGAATGTGATGGTCTGGGAGTTCCCTGCCCCCCACTCCTATGAAATCACCCAGACTAGCCTGAAGCAGCTGGGAGTCAAGGGATGGAGCTTTGTAGTCACAGCTTAGCACAATGTGCAAGCAGATGGTTACAACAGGTCACAAATATTTCCAGCTCTGTACAGCAATATACAACTTAAAAGTGATACAGAAACGGCCCTGCCAGAAAGCAGTCCCCAGGAGGGGCTCCCAACCACCCTCCCACCTTCTCTCCACCCCTCCACCTTATCCCAGAGTCTGCCTTACGTGCAGGGTGAGCTGGGAGGATTGGCAGTGGGGGCTAGAAGCAGAAGGATGAGTTACGCAGAAGCAGCCCAGGGAGAAACAGAGACTCTGACAGGCAGAGACTCTCACTCCCCCTTATCTGTGTTTGTGCTCTTGTTTTTATCCACCTCAGCAAGCCTGTGAGTGCAGCAGACATCACAGTGCACTCTTTCCTCTTCACAGCCTGTAACCTAATTTCTCTCACTAGAACATTCCAATTTGTCTCAACCTAGCACACAGAAGAAACAGAACTGTTCAGAAACCCTGCAAAGAGAGACTGCTGCCATGGAGCAAGAACCAGTCCAGGGTACATGCCACTTCACAGCTGAAGTGCCCCCCCTCTCCAGTCTTGTCCCAAGCCAGCTTTGCAGCTAGAGTGAGACTTGAAATGCATTAACTGAGATCTCCCTGCTCACAGTCAGCCTGGGAAGCTGTCCAGCCTCCTGCCTCCATTTTGTTCTCTCCAAGTGTCCTCCAGGAACAGTGGGGCAACTTTCCTGGTCCTACCAGACTGAAGTAGGCAGTAAGGGGTAGAAGTAAGATCCTTCAGGAGCAAGCTCTGCTGCAATCACCTGCCTCACCTAAATAAGGGATCAAAAGCAGCTGTAGCTCCTGAGGAACGCTTTAGAGCAAGGGCAAAATCTGGCAGCAGCCCTCAATGACTGTAACCTTCCCAGAGACTTTGATCAGGGCTTCCTTCATCTCTCCTCATGCTGCTTACAAAGTTACTCTGTGCAAAACTGCAGTGCATGATTCACTGTAACTGAGGAAAGAGAAACCCAGTCTGAAGGCAGGAGATGGGCAAGCTCTGAGCTCCACTCGTGTGGAGGTCTTGACTGAGGCTGGAGCAGTTGCTGCGGAGGGATGTGCCCAGTGACTGACAGCAGCTGCACAGCACAGCACATCTCTGCACTCCTCTGTAGCTAGGACAAAGTGGAAAGGTGACCTTCTGCAGTCAGCTTTCACTATTTCACAACTGGAGATCATAGAATCACAGAATGGCCTCATCCAGCCCAGCCCTCAACACCCCCAGGCAGGAGGCAGCCACAGCCTCCCTGGGCAGCCTGTGCCAGAGTCTCACCACCCTCACACTGAAGAACTTCTTCCTCAGCTCCAGTCTAACCCTGATCTGCCTCAGCTTCAAACCATTCCCTCTTGGTCTACCTCTAGACACCCTCAGCACAAGTCCCTCTGCAGCCTTCCTGCAGGATCCCTTCAGGCACTGGCAGCAGCTCTGAGGTCCCTCTGGAACCTTCTTCTCTCCAGGCTGCAAACCCCCAGCTCCCTCAGCCTGTGCTCACAGCAGAGCTGCTCCAGCCCTTGGATCATCTCTGTGGCTCTCCTCTGGACTCACTCCAGCAGCTTTGTGCCCTGCTGATGCTGGGGACACCAGAACTGGATGCAGCATTTGAGGTGAGGTCTCAGCAGAGCAGAATCAAGGGGCAGAATCTCCTCTCTTGCCCTGCTGCCCACACTCCTCTGGCTGCTGCCTTCTTGATGACCTCTCCCCACACTGGGTGTTATGATGGGCATCTCTGTGCCAACCCTGCCAACAGCCCTGCCTGCACACCTACGTTTTGAGCCATCTGGAAGCTCTCATGGAGCAGGAGCCATCCCTTGAAGCAGGACAGCCTTCTCCAAGGCAGCTGGGATGGTTACTGGTGGAATTCAGGCAGTTCCCACCNTTCTTCCTCAGCTCCAGCCTAACCCTGCTCTGCCTCAGCTTCAAACCATTCCCTCTTGGCCTACCTCTAGACACCCTCAGCACAAGTCCCTCTGCAGCCTTCCTGCAGGACCCCTTCAGGCACTGGCAGGCAGCTCTAAGGTCCCCCTGGAACCTTCTTCTCTCCAGGCTGCACACCCCCAGCTCCCTCAGCCTGTGCTCACAGCAGAGCTGCTGCAGCCCTTGGAGCATCTCTGTGGCTCTCCTCTGGACTCACTCCAGCAGCTTTGTGCCCTGCTGATGCTGGGGACACCAGAACTGGATGCAGCATTTGAGGTGAGGTCTCAGCAGAGCAGAATCAAGGGGCAGAATCTCCTCTCTTGCCCTGCTGCCCACACTCCTCTGGCTGCTGCCTTCTTGATGACCTCTCCCCACACTGGGTGTTATGATGGGCATCTCTGTGCCAACCCTGCCACCAGCCCTGCCTGCACACCTACGTTTTGAGCCATCTGGAAGCTCTCATGGAGCAGGAGCCATCCCTTGAAGCAGGACAGCCTTCTCCAAGGCAGCTGGGATGGTTACTGGTGGAATTCAGGCAGTTCCCACCACTGCTGGACCGCAGGAACTGCTGAGCTGCTGCACTACGCTGCAGTATTTCAGGAGGGAAAGTGGGGAATGACTTCTCCATTTGCAGCCTCAGGAGGGGACTCGGGCAGACAGCCTGTGATTACCCTAGCTGGAGCCAGGCCAAGGCGGGGGAGCTGTGGCTCCCATCTGCAGGCTTCTTTTCAGTGCTTCGAGGAAGAGATTGCAGGGAACACAAACAAACTTAGTTCTGTCTGGACATCTCCTCCATCATGGCCACACCAGACACAAGCAAGTGCCCAGAGTGGTGTGCCCTGGAATGCCTTCAAAGGCTCAGCTCATGAGAGAGGGAGAGCAGCTGGAGCCCAGGAGCCTTTCCCACTCACCCAGGTGAGTTGTGAAACATAGACTGGTTCAGGCTGGAAGGGACCTCAAAGCTCAGCCAGTTCCAGCCCCCTGCCATAGGCAGGGACACCTCCCACCAGAACAGGTCGCTCAAGGACTCATCCAACCTGGTCCTGAGCACCTCCAGGGAGGTTGTGGAGCACAGAAGCACAGAATGAGATCAAAGATGATCGTAGATCCCATTCTGTGCTTCTGTGCTGCACAACCTCCCTGGGCAACCTGTGCCAGTGTCTCACCACCCTCACTGCAAACAACTTCCTAACATCCAGTTTCAATCTCCCCTCTGCCACTTCAAACCCATTCCTCCTTGTCCTGTCATTACCAGACCTTGTCAATAGTCCCTCCCCAGCTCTCCGATAGCCTCCTTCAGATCTTGCAAGGCCACTCCAAGGTCTCCTGGAAGCCTTCTCTTCTCCAGGCTGCAGAGCCCCAGCTCTCTCAGCCTGTTCTCATAGCAGAGCTGCTGCAGCCCTCTCAGCATCTCGGTGGCCTCCTCTGGATGGAGGAGATGCTGTTGTTTCCCAGCAGGGGTGAAATAGGTCATCCAGGCAAAGAAATCCTGCCTGTGACTCCTCTTGCAAGAGCAGCCTTGCCCCTCATGCCGTGAAGCACTGTGCTGTGTGCTGACCGCTCAGAAATGTGAGCACTGCCACTGCCTGGGGGCTCTGCCTCCTTACCTGCCGTTGTTCAGGCTCAGGGCTGGGCTGGAGCCGAGCCCACCCGAGCGGAGCAGCAGCATTAGCAGCTGTGCAAACAGGCAGCAAAGGCAGAGGGCTGCAGCGGTGTCGAACACAACTTTGCTACCCCAACAGAAAGCATAAGAGGAGCAAAAGGGCTGGGTGATTGCTGCTGCCATCCTGTTAATTGGGCTAACTCATGCTTCATTAGTGTTGCAATATGCTTAGATCCCAACAAAGCCCTGTCGGGTGTATGGAGCCACTTTTCTCTGAGTCAGATGAAGCCTTACCAGGAAACCCTGCGACTGTTTGTGCCATATTCTGTCGGGAGGGCTCTGAGGAGGCAGAGTGCTTGCTTCACACTTGCTGTGCTGAAGGAACAGGAAGAAATGTTTTCAGCACTAAGTCTGGGAGCTCCTCTGACCTCACACCCAATTGCATTGCACAGGCCTTTAGCTGTGTTTCAGACAGCTCCTAACTGACTGTGAAGGTTTGGGAGTTACCTGCCCTACACACAATGAATTCACCCAGACTGGACTCATCCAGCTGGGAGTTAAGGGATGAAGCTTTGTATTCACAGCTTAGCACAGTGTGCAAGCAGGTGAGGAGAGGCTGAGGGAGCTGGGGGTGTGCAGCCTGCAGAAGAGGAGGCTCAGGGCAGAGCTCATTGCTGTCTGCAGCTCCCTGCAGGGAGGCTGTAGCCAGGTGGGGTTGGACTCTGCTGCCAGGCACCCAGCAACAGAAGAAGGGGACACAGCCTCAAGTTGTGCCAGGGGAGGTCTATGCTGGATGTTAGGAGGAAGTTGTTGGCAGAGAGAGTGATTGGCATTGGAATGGGCTGCCCAGGGAGGTGGTGGAGTGGCCGTGGCTGGAGGTGTTGAAGCCAAGCCTGGCTGGGGCACTTAGTGCCATGGTCTGGTTGGTTGGGCAGGGCTGGGTGCTAGGTTGGGCTGGAGGAGCTTGGAGCTCTCTTCCAACCTGGCTGATTCTATGATTCTAAGAAGAGATCTTGGTCTGGGATGGTAGTCTGGAGAAGAGAAGACTGAGAGGGGATCTAATCAATGTCTCTAAATCTCTGAGGGCTGGGGGTCAGGAGGGGGGGACAGGCTCTGCTCACTGCTCCCTGGGGTAGGACAAGGAGCAATGGATGGAAGCTGCAGTGCAGCAGGTTCCAGCTCAACACAAGGGGAAGGGTCTCAGAGCCCTGGCACAGGCTGCCCAGAGAGGTTGTGGAGTCTCCTTCTCTGGAGCCTGTCAAGGCCTGTCTGGATGTGTTCCTGTGTGCCCTGAGCTAGATTGGATGGTCCTGCTCTGGCAGGGGAGCTTGATGAGCTCTTTGGGTCCCTTCCAAGCCCTGACATCCTGTGAGCCTGTGGCAGTGAGGGTGGGGAGACACTGGAAGTTATGGTGCCCCCTTCCTGAAGCTGTTCAAGGCCAAGTGTGATGAGACCTTGAGCATCCTGGGCTAGTGGGAGATGTCCCTGCCCATCTTCAAGGTCCCTTCCAACACAAACCATTCTATGACTCTAGGTGCCAGCTGCTGTGTACTGCACACCTCCAATGAAATCAGCCCCAGCCCTGCTAGCCTCGGGGAGCTGTACCCCTTCACACCAAACCACATTTCCCCAGAGCTCTGAAATCAGCATCATGATCTGAGCTCATAACAATTGCAATCAGCAACCTGAGGCTGCTCAAGTAGGAACACTTCCTGCTGACAGGCATGGAAAATGAATAGAACAGAACAGAACCCAACCAACCAGGTTGGAAGAGACCTCCAAGATCTGTAAGGCTTCATTCCAAGGTGGAATAATGTCTTTCTTGATGCATTAGGGCCACCACCACCACCATAAGCCATAGTGGCTGGGTTTTCTCAGGTTGGTTAGAACCAGGATCAGGTCCCTTGCTCTGCTTTGCTGTGCAGCTGTAGGGATGCTCAAGCTGAAATGAAGCGATGGGACAGGACAGAGCAGGGCAGGACAGGAATGGCTGTGCTGGTGGCAGAGCCAGCTGGCATCCATTTAAAGGCAGGTGATTGCTCATGTTTTCCCCTTCTTTCGTTCAAGGACACAGCCACAACCATTTGTTAGCTTCACCAAGTGTTGTCCTAAGCTCATTTTTGCATGGCTTGCATATGTAATTAGAAGCAGGTGAAGAGAACCACTGCAGCAGATAGCAAGCAACTGTAGTGGCCTGGCACAGCTGTGATTTACACAGCACACAGGCCATGGGAACCTCTCATTTTCCATTCTTCTGGGTGAGTTTGTAAATGTTTTGGCGCAGTAGATGACAACTCCAGGGTGGGTGGGGAATGGCTGAGAGCAGCCCTAACGAACAGGCCCTGGGGGTCTGGGGTGGGGAAAAGCTCAACATGAGCCTGCAGTGGGAGTGCAGCCCAGACAGCAACCCTGTGCTGGGCTGCAGCAAGAGCAGTGTGGGCAGCAGGGCAAGGGAGGGGATTCTGCCCCTTGGCTCTGCTCTCCTCAGACCCCACCTGCAGTCCTGGGTGCAGCTCTGCAGCCCCCAACACAAGCAGGACATGGAAGTGTTGGAGCCAGTGCAGAGGAGGCCACCAAGATGCTGAGAGGGCTGCAGCAGCTCTGCTCTGAGGACAGGCTGAGAGAGTTGGGGCTCTGCAGCCTGGAGAAGAGAAGGCTTGGAGGAGACCTTGGAGTGGCCTTGCAGGATCTGAAGGGGGCCCCAGGAGGGCTGATGGAGGGACTATTGACCGGGTGTTGTAATGACAGGATAAGGAGGAATGGGTTTGAAGTGGCAGAGGGGAGATTGAAAGTGGATGTTAGGAAAGGGTTCTTTGCAGTGAGGGTGGTGAGACACTGGCACAGGTTGAGGGTGGTGAGAGACTGGCACAGGTTGCCCAGGGAGGTTGTGGAGATTCTGTGCTCCTCAACCTCCTTGGAGGTGCTCAAGACCAGGTTGGATGAGGCCTTGAGTGACCTGTTCTAGTGGGAGGTGTCCCTGCCTATGGCAGGGGGTTGGAACTGGCTGAGGTTTGAGGTCCCTTCCAGCCTACACCGTTCTATGATTCTATTCTATGGCTGTAACTATCAGTGCATTCCCACAGGGTAGCTTCCACAGCAGTGCAGGCTGAAATCCCCTTGAAAATGTCCAACTGAGTTATTAAGTATAGTTTGGGTTGTCTGCAGGTTTTTTTGGTAGATCACCTTCCTGGGATGAACAAAATGATTTCAAAAGGAAAAAAAAAGTGGATGTTGAAAATGCAACCTGTGGAGGGCACAGGCTGCCCTCCCACTGCCCTGTGCCGTGAACTGAGCTTGCAGAGCTGGTTGGTGTCTCTTCCTGGGGAGATTTTTAATCACAGAATCATAGAACCAGCCAGGCTGGAAGAGACCTCCAAGCTCAGCCAGGCCAACCTAGCACCCAGCCCTGGCCAATCAACCAGACCATGGCACTAAGTGCCCCAGCCAGGCTTGGCTTCAACACCTCCAGGCACCAAGACTCCACCACCTCCCTGGGCAGCCCATTCCAATGCCAATCACTCTCTCTGCCAACAACTTCCTCCTAACATCCAGCCTAGACCTGCCCTGGCACAACTTGAGGCTGTGTCCCCTTCTTCTGTTGCTAGGTGCCTGGCAGAAGATCCCAACCCCACCTGGCTACAGCCTCCCTTCAGGTAGCTGTAGAGAGCAATGAGCTCTGCCCTGAGCCTCCTCTTCCCCACAGCCTGCACCTGTGGCATACCTTAGCTCACCACAGTGCTTTGCATCTGGGTTGGCTTTATTTCTGTCAAGCATTAACATGCAGAAAGGTTTGCCAGCACTTAATAAAAGTGCCAGTGGAAAGTGCATGCTGCCAGCTGCCTAGTGAGGCAGGTGATGTGTTTGAACTGTGTCTGAGCTGAGGCTACACTCGTGTGAGAGCTGCTGCAGCCATAACCCACACCCCGGCAGTAACGGAGAGCGCGGTTAATGAAGAGCGCTCGGGGGAAATCACTGCCCACCTCTTCCACGATCAATTAGAAAGGTTATTCCAGCATCCCTAATGCTGCCACGCTGCTGCTGTGCTCCAAAGCACCTTCTCCTAAGGCAGGGAGGCTGAGAACGCTGTGTAATAAGCAGTGCTGGGAAAAGAGCATCTGCGGTGCCATCACCACCTCCCACAGCAACGGACAGGGCTCGGGCAGGGCGTGAGGTCCCCCTGCAAGGCTCACATTTAAATAACAAGAACAGAACCTTTGGGGCCAAAAACTATTGCCCAAAGCTGGATCAGTGAGTTTGAACCTCCTTTTCAGACAAAGGCTGGGAAAAGACTTTCCTAAGAGGCTTTGGTTAGTGGAGGACAGGATCACAGAATCCCAAAGTTAACCAGGTTGGAAAAGACCTCTGAGATCATCGAGTCCAACCTAGCACCTAACCCTGCTAATTAACTAACCCATGGCACTGAGTGCCCCAGCCAGTCTCCTAGCAAACACCTCCAGGCACGGCCACTCCACCACCTCCCTGGGCAGCCCATTCCAATGCCAATCACTCTCTCTGACAACAACTTCCTCCTAACATCCAGCCTAGACCTGCCCTGGCACAACTTGAGGCTGTGTCCCCTTGTTCTGGTGCTGGGTGCCTGGCAGCAGAGCCCAACCCCACCTGGCTACAACCTCCCTTCAGGGAGCTGCAGACAGCAATGAGCTCTGCCCTGAGCCTCCTCTTTTCCAGACTCAACAACCCCAACTCTTCCCTCTCCCCCCTCCCCTCTGCTGGCACAACAGGTCTCTCTCAGAAGGTGGGCCTGAGTTTTAATGAGGCAGAGCCAGATGCTGGAGGTCCTTAATTACTGGCAAAGGTCTTTGGGCTGAGATTTTGGTATTTACCAATAAGGAGGAGCTGTCACAACTGCTTCCAGTGTTTGCCTGGTACTAATTGTCCTGCCCCAAACAGCCAATTCTGGGGGCTATGTAAAAAAATGAGTATTGCCAAAACATTCTTACTTGGTGCAAAAAAAAACCACCAACCCCAAACTTGCAGCAATCCTTCAAACAGCAGTAAAGATAAAATCCATTGACTTATGCAAATGAGAAACGTCCAGAAGCACTTCGGTAAACATTTCATTTAGTGCCAGTGCAGGCCCATTTCAAACGGCAAACACAGGCAGAGACAGGTAAGGGTTAGCTCACAGAGCTGCTGCTCTTCCCAAGGGAATCCTCCTCTGCCGCAGCTGGAGGCTAAAAGGGGAGCTAGAGGAGAGGATGCACCTCCTTCCCCAGAGGGCATGACCCAAGGACTGGGTAACTCCCTTTGTGCTCCTTGCAGAAGCGTTGGCATAGGCAGCCTGAGTCAGAGGCTGCAGTCTGGAGGGAGAAGTGCCCCAGCCCAAAAACAGCTCGGAGCAGAAAAGAGGAACACTAATCCTCACTGCCCCTGTGTCTGAAGGAGAGGACTTGTGGAGCACAGCAGGAACCTCTGAGCCATCGGTTCCCTTTCAGCTGAAGCCTCACTCTTTACTCATACCATTCAGTGCAATGCATCAGTCTGGCCATGTGAATGCCTCTGAGATCTGCTTCACCCAACTCTTTCCAAGAGCACCGAGTGGCTGCTCTAACTTGCCCTGCTTACGTGTTGGAAAGTCTGGAGGTTTGTTCAGCCTGCAGAAGAGGAGGCTCAGGGCAGAACTCACTGCTGTCTGCAGCTCCCTGAAGGGAGATTGTAGCCAGGTGGGGTTGGGATCTTCTTGTAGGCACCCAGTGATGGAATGAGAGGACACAGCCTCAAGTTGTGCCAGGGGAGATGCAGGCTGCCCTGTGAGTGATTGGCATTGGAATGGGCTGCCCAGGGAGGTGGTGCAGTCACTGTGCCTGGAGGTGTTGAAGCCAAGCCTGGCTGGGGCACTTAGTGCCATGGTCTGGTTGCTTGGGCAGGGCTGGGTGCTAGGCTGGGCTGGCTGAGCTTGGAGCTCTCTTCCAACCTGGTTGATTCTGTGATTCTTTGGGCACTGTTTCCTCCCTGGTGCACACAAGTCTGAGCAGACACACACACACACATCAGCCAGGAGTTCCTCTCCTGTGAGTGAGCAACACCACTCTCACTCTCTGCTCCCACTAGGAGTTTAAGCAAGAAATCACTCCTGTAGTGCAAGTTGTGTTTGAGAGAACAAACTTCAGAGTACTTTCTACCTGAATGTGGTCAGCTGTGCTCTTCTGCTGATCAGGCCAGGATGAGGGAGAGTGAGTACCAAAAAGGTAGGGAGCATGGACTTAGAGAGGAAGGGTCAAAGGGGAGATGTGCAACAAGACAGACAGAAGCAAGGCATGGGGAAGGCTGAATCTGAAAGAAATTTCAGGATGGGGAGTCACAAGCTGCTCTGGGCTGGAGCAAAGCACTGGTTTGGGCAAAGCCTGCCAAGCAGGATGCTGTTTTCTAAGTGAAAACACAGGCAGGTCCTCTCCCCTAGCAGGTGGCTCTAGGATGTGCTCTCTGTGATCTGCTCCTGTGCCACAGCTGAGCCTAATTGGCCCTGCCAGGTGGAGGTGGGTGCAGCAGTACTCGTGGAGAGCCTGAGCTGTTGGAGACCTTTGCTGCTGTGGCTGCAAGGTAAGGTCCATTTTTTTCCCTCCTTTTGTCATTGCTTGTGTAGGCTGCCTGAGGGTTGCTGCCCCTCTGGGTATGAGACAGTGATCTGCTCAGGCAGCCGAGCAGAAGTGGTCCCCATGAGCAGCAGACTGGTGGAAATGAGGTGGTTTGCTCTTTGCCCCGTGCTTGCAGTGTGGTGGAGGTGCAGCTGGCCGTGGAAGCACGAGAGAAAGCAATGAATGTTTGTCCTGCAGCAGTGCTCAGCACAGCCTTTAGCTGGTGGCCAGCATGACCACAAGGTCAGGTCAGAAGCAAAGGCATCAGTGGTTTAGCTCTGTGAGGCTTTGTCCGAGGGGATATGTGAGCTTTACACTGAGGTTCTTGCCTTCTCAAGGGGAAGGGTGAAGAGAAGGTGGCAAAATACAGCTCAGAGATTCCACCAAGCCTGAACTGGATGTGTTCCCTGAGCTGTCATGGCAGGGTGGAAGCAGTCTGGGTTTTCTCCCCAGCTGAACTAAACACTTTGTGTCTCGGGTTGCAGTGCTAGCACAGTTTGCCTTTTGTGTGGTTCTGTACTCTGGAGTGATGATAAACCTTCAGCTGCTGTTTGGCTCTTGGGTTCTCCCTCGGGTAACCTCTTTGGTGCTGCTTCTAAGTGCTCCTTAGAGAGGCTATCCTCTGCTGGCTACGAGAGGCAGGCTGGGTTAGTGTGTCCTTCAAAGGACAGAGCAGTCACTGCCTGTGTTTGTGAGGACTTTAAAGTCCCCTCCAGCAGCTGGGGTAAATGCTGCTTTGTGTAAAGACAGACCCTGTGGGTTTCTGAAATCCAGCAGAGTGTTTAAAGGACTTCTCAGTGTACCTGGATGGGCACAGCCAAGCTGTAGGACATGCTGAAACCTACTCCAGAGCAGGAGGAGGCTGCAAGGACCACAATAATCAAGAATTGCTTTAAGAGGCCCTCTGCAGACACTGAATTGCTGATCAGCAATCCTATAGAGCTACCACAGCAACCCAAGCCACAGGAACACTTTTCACAGCATGGCCTGGGCTGGAAGGGAGCTCAGAGCTCAGCTGCTGCAACCTCCCCTCCATGCCCAGGGACACCTCTCAGCTACACTCAGCTGCTCAAGGCCTCATCCAGCCTGGCCCAGAACACCCTCAGGCAGGAGGCAGCCACAGCCTCCCTGGGCAGCCTGTGCCAGGCTCTCACCACCCTCCTGCTGAACAACTTCTTCCTCAGCTCCACTCTAACCCTGCTCTGCCTCAGCTCCAAACCATTCCCCTTGGCCTGTCTCACACCCTCAGCACAAGTCCCTCTCCAGCCTTCCTGCAGGACCCCTTCAGGCACTGGCAGGCAGCTCTGGGGTCCCCCTGGAGCCTTCTCTTCTGCAGGCTGCACCCCCCCAGCTCCCTCAGCCTGTGCTCACAGCAGAGCTGCTGCAGCCCTTGGGTCGTGCTGACATGAGCAGCCACATTCGTAGAAGCATAGAATCAGTCAGAATTGGAAGGGTGGTCCCTTGCACAAGGATCAGCCAGTTCCAACCCCCTGCCACAGGCAGGGACACCCTACCCTAGAGCAGGCTGCCCACAGCCTCATCCAGCCTGGCCTTAAACACCTCCAGCCATGGGGCCTCAACCACCTCCCTGGGCAACCCATTCCAGCCTCTCACCACCCTCCTGCTGAACAATTTCCTCCTCATGTCCAGGCTGCCTCTCCCCACCTCCAGCTCTGCAGGGGCTCATCTCTCTTTGGCCATACATATGGTACAGTTCTGTGGGCTCCCAGCAGCACCTGGCCCCAGCTACCCTCTGTTTCGTGGCTGTTCAGCTTTGCTCCATCACTTTTGGTTGAAGTTCACCTTCAGCATTAATTCTGATGGCAGCTTACACCCAAACAGCACAGCTCCATGCCCTGCTTCTTAGCTGATCTCAGATTAGAGGTGGTCACTTTAGAAGGAGCACTAATACTTTAACCCTGTTAATTTTGGAGAGCAGAGACACATTGCTTAGAATCTGCTCGTTGCTAAAACCAGAGACATTTGTATTTAGCAGCACCTTGGAGCAGCTCTGGATATTCACTATGGCTGTGTGCAGCTCCTTGCCCCTGCTGTCCACAGGCCTGCCCTAACTCTGCTCTGGTCCCTTCTTCACAGCTCCTAGATGGCTGGTTTCAGGCCTGTGCCAGCTTTCTGTGCCTTCCCAGAGCTTTCAGCATGGCACCAGGACATAGAAATGGATAAAACCTGTCTGAAGTGATCTGCACCAGCACCTCTCAGCCTGTTTTCTAGAGCTTCTGTAGGGTTCCTCTCACCTGTTAAGGCTGATGGTAAAAGCCACAGCCTTGGTGATCAGCAGTGGTGCTGCAATCTTGACTATGAGGAATGGGAGCTCTGCAGTGCCCAGCCTGGTGAATGCCTGCTGCTTGTTTCTGCAGGTCAGAAAGAAGGCTGGCAAGAGCAGGACTCTTTCTGTTGCTTTGATCCAGAGTTAAGAGCAGAGGTAGCTTGCACTCAGCTATCCCTCTGATTGCACCCAGCCAGCTGCTGGAATAACAGCCACAACAAAACGTCATTTCTCACATGATAAGTAATGATGATGCCTCCTAGAAAGGATGCCCAAGTGAAAACTTGCTGCTAAGATGGCCCAGGCTTGCTACCTACCAAAGTCAGGCCCACTGCCAGGCTGCTCATGGCTTTCAGAAACAGTCTAAAAGTGGAGTAGAAGCTCAGCCTGTACGTGAGATGATTAAAATCAATGTCAACAGCAAAGCTGACAACTCCCTGGTCTTAGGAAATCACTTGTGAGGGGTTTGCATTTGCTGGATTCCCCTCAGTGGTTCAGAGCAGTAAGTACAGATGTAGTGAAGAGAGCAGGTTTGCTTAGGCAGCAGCTGAAGCCACCTGGAGCCCTCGGCATGAGGTGAAGCTTTCTGGAGCTTATGGACTTCTCCTGGGCATGTAGTGGCAGCTGCAACGAAGTGAAGCACTGGGAAAGTGAGCAGTAATAAGCACTGGGAAAGTGAGCGGTAATAAAAGCTCATCCAGCCCAGCCTAGCAAACCCTGTGCCTGGGAAGGGTGAGCCACCGAGCAAGGGCAGCCCTGCAGAGTGGGGCTTGGCACAGCCACGGTGCTGTGCTTCAGATGTAGGGAAAACAGAGCTCAATGGAGTGGGGAAATAATGAGTCAGAGCAGCAGAGAGGAGAGCGGCTCCATAAGCCCCGCGGTGTGCCGGCAGAGCTGCAGAGGACAGCTCCCCCCTCGGGGCTCACCCTGGAGCTCTAAATGCCATGATCAATACGTGCTTAATTCTTAATAGCCACACGCAGGGCCAGTCCCACCTCCCAGCTGGGTCACAGCAGCCAAGAAGGACACGGCAGCAGAGCTTGTGATACCCACTGAGCTGGCAGCCCTCAGTGCCTGCGGGGCCAGGGTCGCAGGAACCCAACTGGACAGACTCCAGAAGAGGCAGCAGCATCTCCTGCTCAGCAAGATGGGCACCAGGAGCTGCTGGAAGGATGCTGAGGCGCTCAGGGGTGCTGAGGACTGGGTGGTGTGGGTTTCTAAGGCTAGCTCAGGAGCAACCTCTGCAGTGTCAGAAACATTGGGAAACCTGAAAGCTGCAGGGAGCTCCCTCGGGTTTCTGCTCCTTTGCACCCTGCCCTGTGACTCAGCTGCACAGGCAGTGCTTGGCTGAACGCTGAGCGTTTGGCTGGCCAGTGGCTGACCAGTGTTTGTTAGAACATTGGTTCACCTCACAGCACTTTCAGCTGAGTTTCTGGGTTCAGTCAAAGCATTCTGCATGCAAACTCCCGAATTTATCAGGAAACATCCACTGAGAGTTCACTCTGCAGCCCCAAACCCAATAAAAGCACTCTCTGGAGAAGTGGTGCAGGGGAATCTTGTGCAGCTGCCCAGAGGAAACTGTTCACTATCTTCTGGGACTTCTGAGCTGCTCCAGCTGCTGCATGCCTGTCCCTGTGTCTCTCTGGCTTTCTGCAGCCCAAGCTGCTCTGGGAAGTTCCTCAGCTTGCCCTAAGTGTGATCCATGTTTTCCTAAGCAGTGCAATGATTTCCTTTCCTGAGGAGCCTTCTGCTCATGGGTAAGACTTACCCTTGGGTGAGCATTTCTGGTTCTGCACTGATTTGGGTAAGCAACACAGCAGGACCTTTGCTCCCCACAAGCCTCTTGCCTGCACTTTTCCGTAGCATCTGTCCTCTGGCTCAGGAAAACCAGGGAGCATAGAATCATGGAATGGTTTGTGTTGGAAGGGACCTTACAGATCATTCAATTTCAGCCCCCTGACACAGGCAGGGACACCTCCCACCAGCCCAGGGTGCTCAAGACCTCATCCAACCCAGCCTTGAACACCTCCAGTAAGGGGGCATCCAGAGCCTCCCTGGGCAACCTGTGCCAGTGTCTCCCCACTCTCACTGTCAAGAATTTCTTCTTCATCTCCACTCTCAATCTCCCCTCTCCCAGCTCAAAGCCATTGTCCCTCATCCTGGCATGCCCAGCCCTTGTCCAAAGTCCCTCCCCAGCTCTCCTGTAGCCCCCTTCAGGTACTGGAAGGCTGCTCTAAGGTCTCCCTGGAGCCTTCTCCAGGCTTAGCAGCCCCAACTCTCCCAGCCTGCCCCTGTGGGGGAGCTGCTCCAGCCCTCTGCCCCACTTCTGCCCTATCTTTGACTTTTGCCCAGGGTGCCTACTGCTCTGGGCCATCTGAAGACTCCTGGTAAAGGCAAAAGGTGAAAAGATGGTAAATTGCCCCAAGCTGTGATTGAGTTTTTGAGCCCCATGCCTCACTGGCTGTGGCTTGTCAGTGAGCAGCTGCTCTTTAAGTGGTGCTGTTTGTTATTTGCATGTTCCCACAGCAGCCTTTAGTCATCTGGGGCCTTCGGAAATAAATTGCAAACCGTCCCGGGGCCAAATATTGCTTTTGCACTTGGGCTCTGTTCTGGTGATAAAGCAGTTCAGTATTTGCATTGCTTGCTGGCAGCTAATGCTACGCCCCTGGAGGTTCTTTCAGTGGATCTGAACAGGAGCCATATGTGTAGGGGAGATAAGGAGAAAACACATAGGTCAAGTGAACAGCTGCTGGGACTGCTGCTCTCAGTCAGCTTCCTCGTGGCCAGCCTTGGCTCACAGCAGCTGTGGAAGCATGGCACCAGTGGCTGAGCTCTTACTAAACAACTGGTAGGAATTAGCCCAGGTGAGAGAGAAGCAGCACAGGAAAAGCCTTGGAAGCTCATTCACTGCAGTGAGGTTTCTCTGGGTAAACCTTGGCACTGGGGGTCTGTGTTTGCAGAAGTTGGCTTGCATAGAATCAGTCAGGTTGGAAGAGAGCTCCAAGCTCATCCAGCCCAGCCTAGCACCCAGCCCTGGCCAATCAACCAGACCATGGCACTAAGTGCCCCAGCCAGGCTTGGCTTCAACACCTCCAGGCACAGCCACTCCACCACCTCCCTGGGCAGCCCATTCCAATGCCAATCACTCTCTCTGACAACAACTTTCTCCTAACATCCAGCCTAGGACACAGCACTCAAGTGGTGAGATCCTGGAATGGGTTGCCCAGGGAGGTGGTTGAGGCCCCATCCCTGGAGGTGTTTAAGGCCAGGCTGGCTGAGGCTGTGGGCAGCCTGATCTAGTGTGAGGTGTCCCTGCCCATGGCAGGGGGTTGGAACTGGCTGATCCTTGTGGTGCCTTCCAACCCTGACTGATTCTCTGGTTCTAAGTGTGTGAGAAGTGATTGCCCTGACTATGTTTTGCCTGTTTGTTTCTCTCAGCAGAAGGAGGAGTGACAGGGCCATTACTGCTGTTTGCTGTTTTCTTCTCACAGCCAGGGCTTTAATCTCTCTCATAACAACATGCCACTTACCTCAAAGCAGGCCACACTCTCAGTGGTCAGATGCTTGATAGATTCTCTGACCCGGAGCTTGCTGCCTTGTGAATCAGCTGAGCATCTCCAAGAGCTCAGCCCCAAAGGCAGGGGAGCTCTCATGAGTGCACCACTTAGCAGGGTGCTAAACGATGCCATAGCCCCAGGAACAGGTGAGGCCATGGGTGGTGATGGAGCCTGGCTGAAGTTTTCAACCCGCTCGATGAATCTGAATTACTTCTTCAGAAGTGGGACTCAGAGGCTCAGTGAATTTCGAATCCATGCCTCCAAGGCTGCTGGGGACAGGTTTATGTCTTCTCATCATCTGCCCCATTGCTCTTGCACTGCTCCTTGGCCAGCTCATTTTCTGAGATCCCTCTGATTTAGGGCTTAGTCTGTGCCTCCTCCCAGCCACTCCCCTGCAGGCACTGCCGTGCTTGAGAGAGCCCCTGGGGACACAAAGCCATCGGGAATTGCAAGGAGAGAGCCTGTTTGGCAAAGAGGAGCTCCGGGTTCCATGCTCCTGGCCCCTTGCACCTGCCTGCTCTCCCGTGTGTCAGAAGGCAGAGCTTCTCTGCAGAGGTTCCGTGCGGGTGTCTGTCTGCTCCGAGCGGGCAGGGTGAAACCTTGGCCCCTTTCATGCCAACGAGACTCTTGCCGTTGGCTCTTCCTTTCTCTCCCCAGGCCAGCAGGAGGGTGCTGTGCTGGTGGCACCCTCTGTGTGATCTGCTCTGTTCTTGCCCGCCTGGGGACGTTAAATGCTGCTCATCCTCACAAAGAGGAGCTGATGGCTGTGTACCGGCGGCTGCGTTACTTTTGTAAGCTCAGGAAGTCGCTAGTCCAGGTTACCTGAGCTATGCAGTGGTCGAGGAATATTGAATACCCAAGGCACTGTGCTCGAGTGGGGAAGACACTTTCTTGGCACAGGGCTGGTCAAATCTAGCCTTAATTGCTGGGCTGCTGCTGTCTCTCTGGCCGTCCTGGGGCCCTTGGTGCTCTGTGCAGCTGCTGTCACCCCTGGCTGAGGCAGGATTCCCCCGTGGGGGAGTCCCCAGCCTGCCAGAGACCTCCCTAGGTGAGCAAGCAGGAAATGCGGCAGAGGGAAGCTTCTGCAGCCTCCTTGTTCTCTGGTGCCTCAAGCCCCTGAGCTGGGGTGCTTGTCTTGCTCTGTCGGGGTGCTGCCTCTGCTCTGGCCACTACTCTGCTGATGCTGAAGGAGGAAGAGGTCCTTCTCTCGGCTGCACTCACAGCTGCAGTCTGAGCTGCAGCCCGGAGTGAGCAGAGCAGGGCATCAGCCCCAGGGTGCCCATCAGCAGCTGCAGCACTCTCTGGTGAAGCTGCCTTGGTGTTGCTGGTGCCCACCTCCATGTGCCAGGGCCGGGATGGAGGCTCCACGAGGCAGAACTCCTTGGATGGGAGGAAGGTCCTGAGCTGCCTTGCAGCTGGCACAGGAGTAAAGCATAGGTGAAGAATTTGCCTTCAAAAAGCTGCACATCAAAGGCAATTGTAGGTATGTGTGGGGGTGTGAGTGAGGGGGGGTCGTGGATGAGGGTTGGTGTGGGGGTGAGGGCGAGTGGGTGAGCGAGTGAGGCTGGGTGTGTGTGTGTGTGAGGAGCTGCCTGCCGGCCCCCCTGCTCATCCCTGGCCCTGCTGGGAGGAGCAAAGTGTGTTCTGGAAAGCTTCTGCCCTACTTCATTTTGGGTTAATGGGTAAAAAGAGCTGGCACAGCTTGAAAAGTGCAGCACTGGAGCTGAGCAGAGTCTCCAGCCACAGTGGGGAGACTTAAACTGCACTTAGTTAGTCTTGTTAATCTGATTTATTGTCAGCCAAGGCACTCCAAGCAAAACAGATTTCTTTATATGTATAGATATGGGTTTTTTGCACCAGATCTGACGAGAGCTTTGCAGAGGCATTTGACAACATTTAAGCATATTAAAAAAGGGTCTGTAATTGCCTCCTAGGAGAGACGTTTGTGCAGGGGAAGTCAAGAGAGTAGAAAGAGACAGATTTGATGAATAACGGCGAGGAAAAGCTGAACCCTCAGCAACAACGTTGTGAAAGTGTGATGCCTGGAGAACATTTTCACACTGGCAACACTTCACACAAATATTTAGGGAGCAAACGACTTGCTTGCAAAGACAGAGCAGTTAAGCAGCAAGATGCACAGGCTTCTCCTTTTCACTAGCAGCAAATGTTGGACCTTGCCTGCCAGGTTTTGTTTATTGGACTCTACCAAAGGGCAGGTGAGAAGATCAGATCATAGAATCATCATAGTCAGGGGCTGGAAGGGACCTGCAAAGCTGATCCAGTCCAATCTCCCTGCTAGAGCAGCATCACCAAGAGCAGGTCACACAGGAATAATTCAGGAGGGGTTTGTATATCTGCAGAGAGGGAGACTCCACAACCCCTCTGGGCAGCCTGTGCCAGGGCTCTGTCAGCCCCACAGGGAAAACATTCCTCCTCCTGTTTAAATGAAACTTCCTATGGCTCAGCTTCCACCATTGCATCACCCAGCAGAGCCTGGCTCCAGCCTCCTGGTGCTCACCTGCACATCTGTATAACCACTGCTGAGGTCACCTCTCGGTCTCCTCCTCTCCCAGCAGCACAGCCCCAGCTCCCCCAGGCTCCCCTCCTAACAGAGCTGTTCCATTCCCTTCAGCAGCTTTGTGGCTCTGTGCTGGACAATGTCTTGATCATAACACGAAAGATAGAGGAGAGGATTTGGGCACTGAAAACTTGATCTGTCTGTTGGTCTGTCTGTCTGTGCATCTGTCTGTCTATTTTTAAAGTCTATTTGATCCTGAAACCTGGCAGAAGTTTCATCTGACAAGGCTGGTTGAGGCTTTGCTTTGGGCAGCCAAGTCTGGTTAAGAAATGTCCCGGGAGGTTGGGGTAGATGATCTTTGAGGTCCCTTCCAACTTGAGCCCTTGTAGGATTCTGTGACACTAAAGAACATTGTGATCAGAGACCAAAAAAACCCCAACCAAACAACTAAAGAGTAAATTTTCTGCTCTGGGAGAGGACACAGGGAACTTGCCTGGGCTGGGAAGAAACACAGTGCTTGCTGTGTTTGTGTCAGTGACACTTGGGACACTACTGCAAGGGGCACTCGGCTATCGAGGGGATCAGACTGGTCCACCAGCCCTGAAATGGGAGGTTCCTGCTCTCCTTCCTTCTAGCTGTCTGTGCAAAAAGAGGGTCTGGGGAAAAAGATTCCTCTCCCTGACACCAGATCAATTTGCCCAGCACTTAATAAATGCAGTTTTGCACCCATTGACTTTCATGGAGTCTGTTTTAGCTCTGTGGATCTGGTGCTGACTAATTCCTCAAAGGCCTTGGAGCTACCCAGGCTGCTCTGGCAGTGATGTGTGGAGCTGTTAGGGAGATGGATGCCTTGGAGCCCTGTAGCAGAAAGACTCTGCTGTGGCTGCCAAGTAGCTCTTTCAGCAGGCAACAAGGCTGAGTGAGTGGAAACCCTCCTGTGTGGGAGCAAAGTGCTGTGGCACCCTGAAGACCTTCAGGGGCTGCCAGCCTGATGCTGGAGAAGGATTTGTCCTAGAAACCCTTCCCCTTCTTTAGCTGGGAGCAAGAACAAGTCCTCACTGGGGGGACGAGGGCTGGGGGCTGCCAAGGCTGGTCCAAGAGCCCACTTGGTTGTGTAGCCTGGGGGCTTTCAGCCTCTCCTGTCCAGCTCTCTCCTCTGTGGTGGAAGTGGCCAGTCCCAGGGTGATTATTTTCATGCCCACCTTGAGAATCATAGAATGGTTTAGGTTGGAAGGGACCTCAAAACTCAGCCAGTTCCAACGCCCTGCCACAGGCAGGGACACCTCCCACTAGAACAGGCTGTCCAGAGCTTCATCCAGCCTGGCCTTAAACAGCTCCAGAGGTGCTTAATACTGGGAAGCTGTTATTAAGGGGGGGTGGTTGTGTGGGGTTTGGGGTTGTTCTGGGTGGTGGGGGTTGGTTTGTTTTAAGATGAGAGCTTCTCTTCCAATCTCAGTTGGACCTTTTTGTGAGGCTGAAGGAGCTGGAGCTTGCTGAGCTGAGGCCAGCTGCACTTGGTCGTGCTTGACTGTCTTGAGATTGGAAACCACATGAAAGCAGCATTTATTTATTGCTTCCCGGCTGTAGGGAGGGGGCAGGGTGGGGAAGGGCAGTTTCAGCTTGCTTTCTGAAGATTTGCTGGCACCGCCGACCTGCCCAGGCTCTCCCATGCCTCAGTAGCTTTACACCAAGCCAAAACCAGGCAGCTCACACAGCACAACCCGAACGGTGTCCTAAAGAGGAGAATTCCAACTTAGTCTCACAGTATCATCAGGGTTGGAAGAGACCTCACAGATCATCAAGCCCAACCCTTCACCACAGAGCTCAAGGCTAGACCATGGCACCAAGTGCCACGTCCAGTCCTGCCTTGAACAGCTCCAGGGACGGCGACTCCACCACCTCCCTGGGCAGCCCATTCCAGT
>WAAF01007338.1:678867-691751 GCA_013400475.1 Tricholaema leucomelas
GACCCCAGCCTGTATCTCTGCATGGGGCTGTTGTGGCCAAAGTGCAGCCCCCAGCACTTGGAGCCATTGAATGCCATCCCCTTGGACTCTGCCCATCTGTCCAGGCGGTCAAGGTCCTGCTGCAGAGCCCTTCTGCCCTCCAGCCCAGCTACATCAGCCCCCTTCCAGCCTTTTGTTCTTTAAAAAAAGTCCTCCAGGGTCTTTAATCATCCTGTGCTAATCACTCTCATTATCGCTGCAAGGAGCAGAAGGCCTTGCAGAGTCCCCTGAAGAGCAGCCCAGTAACAGGCAGCCATCAGCTCTAGTTGGCTGCAGCCCCTGTGAAGATGCTCTCTGTGTATCTTGGCTCTTTGGGGATGCTACGCTGCCTTCCTCTCCTCCTTCCTCCAGCAGCAGAGAGCTCTCCTGGGAGCTGCCTTAATGACAACCCCTGGCAGGATCCACCAGAGAGGGAATTCCCAGGATTCTATGCAGATTGAGTTGGATTCCACGGAAATGGTTTGGGAAAAGCCCAGAGGCTTGGCCTCTCTGGGTGGCTTTTGCCACCCAAAAGGGCAGAGCGGATCTGCTACCCTTTGCAGGGAAACATTCAGCAGTTTGTCTTTTCCAGCTGGGCTCCTGAGGTTCTGCCCTGTTTCGGATGAGAAGCAGCAGCAGTGTGCTGCTTGAGCTGCTTGGCTGAGAGTGCTCTCAGTGCTGCACTCGGCTCAGGGAGGCTCTGCTCAGTCTGTATTTTGTTTTATTACTAGCAACAGGCCGAGGGGAATGGTTTGGAGCTGAGGAAGAAGTTCTTCAGCAGGAGGGTGGTGAGACTCTGGCACAGGCTGCCCAGGGAGGCTGTGGCTGCCTCCTGCCTGGGGGTGTTGCAGGCCAGGCTGGATGAGGCCTTGAGCAGCTGAGTGTAGCTGAGAGGTGTCCCTGGGCATGGTGGGGAGGTTGCAGCAGCTGAGCTCTGAGCTCCCTTCCAACCTGAGTCGTTCTGTGAGACAAGCCCAGAGCCACTGTCCCAGAAGCTCCACACAGTGCCACAGGACACGCAGGGGCTGAGGCTCTCTTCCAGCACTCAGCTGCCATATCTGGAGTGGTGTTTAAATCACCTGCTCTACTAAAGCCTGCAGAATTCAGCCTTCCAGAAACAATCAGTCTCAGGTCACTGGGGACCCAGGCAGCACACACAGACCCTCCACAGCAGCAGCAGCAGCAATCAGCTCTGAAACTCGGCTGCTGAGGTTGCAGCCGTGCTAGGGACAAGCCCAGCCAGGGGACCCAGCTGAAGTGAGACCTTTTTGAACCTGTACATCACAGAGAGCAGCAGCACAAGAAACAGTTAAATGCTCTGCAGAAGCTGACTTGCAATCCAGTGCTGCTCTGCTTTGTGGCTCAGACTTGTTTAATTCGTTGCTGCTGGGGTGGTTTTTGGGGGTGGTTTTTCGGTTGTGGTGGTGAGTTTGGGTTTGGTGGGTTGGTGGTTTTTTTTTTGCTTGTTTGGGGTTTTTTGTTAGTTTAGTTTTGGTTGGTTGTTTTTTTGTTTGGTTTCCTCTGCTTCTTGTTGTTGTAGTTATTATTTTCTTCTTTTTAACTCCCTCCCCCCGCCCTTTAAGTCCCCTTTGAGGCCAAACTGCTCGCCGGTGTGCACAGCTCTGCCTTTTGTGAGGCTGATTGCTAATTGAGAGCAGCAGAGGCTCTGTCCCCCTTGTGCTGCCTTTAAAATATTCATACAATTAAAGAGCGCTTTGAAGTGCTCTGGAGTTGGATGCACTCCGCTCTACTCTGGGTGATCAGCAGATGAAAATGGAAATGTTTTAATTGGATTTGGTCCTGAGAAAAGTGTGCCATGTCCTTGTTGGAATTTCATTGCCAAGGGATACTGCACCTTCTCCTTGCAGCTCCCAGCAGAGGGGACCATGATAAATGGTGAGTTTTAATCATCTCTGCTTTGGAGTGAATTAGGGAGGAGGGGAGGGTTTTATTCACTGAGCTGTGTGACTCCACAGAGAAGGATTTAAACCAAGGAGGGAACTCAAATATATCTTGGCTGTAGGACAGGTTTGGACTCGTTTGTTTATTTGTTTTGAGGTTTCTATTTTTGTTTTGGGTTTATTTTTTACAGCAGAAGAAAAACCCAAACCATTTACTCCAGCTTCTTGCAGCTGCATAATGAGCTGCCGTTTTCTGCTAAGCAATAGCTAAAGGTCAGAGCAAACCTTGCTGCTGTAAAGCAATGGCTTAGGCACTTTGAAAGCCTGTGTGCATGCACAAGAACGTCCTCCCTTCGCCCCACATCCAGCCCAGCTGCTGCAGAAGTGGAGTGCAGGGAGCCGCGGCCAGGGCAGGTTGCGTCGCTCCAGGAGCTGCCACCAGCGGCGGGTGACAGAGGCTCGAAGTGGAGCTGTGTTGTGCTGCTGGGTGGCTTTTGCTTTGGCACACTCGTTTCAGATCCCTTTACAAACGCTGCAGTCTGCTTTCACACAGCTTTCACTCCAAGTTGTCCTGTTCCCAAGCTTTGCTGGGTAGCAGCTTGTTGGTGCCACACCTCTGGCACAGCTCAGGAACAGCCGCAGCTGAAGGGTGTGCAGCTTCCCCTCCTGGCAACAGCAAAGGTTGATGCTACCACAGAAAGATTTGCTCTGCCCAAGTCAGAGTCATCACAGAATGGAGAGGCGAAGGCTCCTAGGTGACCTTATTGTGACCTTTCAATCTCTTAAGGGGGCCTACGGGAAAGCTGGGGAGGGACTTTTTAGGCTGTCAGGTAGGGATAGGACTGGGGGGAATGGAGCAAAGCTGGAAATGGATAGAGTCAGCCTGGATGTGAGGGAGAAGTTGTTCAGCATGAGGGTGGTGAGAGACTGGCAGGCGTTGCCCAGGGAGGTGGTGGAAGCCCTATTCCTGGAGGTGTTTCAGGCCAGGCTGGCTGAAGCTGTGGCCAGCCTGATCTAGTGTGAGGTGTCCCTGGGCATGGCAGGGGAATCTGGAACTGGCTGCTCCTTCTGGTGCCTTCCAGCCCTGACTGATTCTATAAATGGTCTGGGTTGGAAGAGACCTCTAAAGGTCATCCAGTCCAACCCCCTCTGATCAGCCAGCAGGGACATCCTCAGCTAGATCAGGTTGCCCAGAGCCCTGAAGACATAAATATATCTGTATGTGGCTATATTTCTCGGTGTGTGTGTGTATTTAAGTCAGATTAGGTGTAAATGGCACATAGAGGGGTGAGGCAGTTGGTGATGCTTCTGGAAGGGGGCTGACATCGTAAGAACGCAGGAGGCCACTTCCTCCACAGCTGAAGCTGCAAAGCTGCAGGCAGTATGAGCTCTTCTGCCTGCCTTTAGCCACCCAACCAACTTGCCCCTCAAGTTGGTATTTCTGTGGCACTCTCCTTCCACTGCAGGTCTGATTTCTAA
The DNA here is from genome assembly GCA_013400475.1 of Tricholaema leucomelas. Taxonomy (NCBI): domain Eukaryota; kingdom Metazoa; phylum Chordata; class Aves; order Piciformes; family Lybiidae; genus Tricholaema lacrymosa; species Tricholaema leucomelas. Next base: position 682,266 of record WAAF01007338.1, read on the forward strand.
TGCTATTTTCCTCTCTCATCTTCCAGCTCCTTATCTGTCCTTCCAGATTCATTACCTCTCCCTTCCTTTCTCCTTCCTTCCTTTCTTCTCCTGCTGCGTTCCCATTTCGAGTGATTTATTTTGTGGTTTATTTCCTGATGTTTCTCTCTGCAGAGCTAACTGGCTTTTATATTCCCCACCCCCCCAAAACGAGTCCTGTAATTTATTTTCTCCACGGAGTTAATGCTCAGTGCTGCTGAACAGCCTCTTGTGATAGCGATGCACACCGATAGCGGTGCCAGGCGGCTCCGCCGTGCTCTCAGCCACACGTTTTGGCTGACTCAGTCAGCACTGGGTTGTGCTGCAGCTGCCTGGGGGGTAGGTGACCTGGCTGGGTTACACAGTCTCACAGTATCATCAGGGTTGGAAGAGACCTCACAGATCATCAAGTCCAAGCCGTTACCACAGAGCTCAAGGCTAGACCATGGCACCAAGTGCCACGTCCAATCCTGCCTTGAACAGCTCCAGGGACGGCGACTCCACCACCTCCCTGGGCAGCCCATTCCAGTAGCCAATGACTCTCTCAGTGAAGAACTTTCTCCTCACCTCAAGCCTAAATTTCCCCTGGCGCAGCTTGAGGCTGTGTCCTCTTGTTCTGGTGCTGGCTGCCTGAGAGAAGAGAGCAACCTCCTCCTGGCTACAACCACCCCTCAGGTAGTTGTAGACAGCAATAAGGTCTCCCCTGAGCCTCCTCTTCTCCAGGCTAAACAATCCCAGCTCCCTCAGCCTCTCCTCGTAGGGCTGTGCTCGAGGCCTCTCCCCAGCCTCGTTGCCCTTCTCTGGACACGCTCAAGCATCTCAATGTCCCTTCTAAACTGGGGGGCCCAGAACTGGACACAGTACTCAAGGTGTGGTCTAACCAGTGCAGAGTACAGGGGCAGAATGACCTCCCTGCTCCTGCTGGCCACACCATTCCTGATGCAGGCCAGGATGCCACTGGCTCTCTTGGCCACCTGGGCACACTGCTGGCTCATGTTCAGGCGGGTATCAATCAGCACCCCCAGATCCCTCTCTGCCTGGCTGCTCTCAGCCACTCCGACCCCAGCCTGTATCTCTGCATGGGGCTGTTGTGGCCAAAGTGCAGCACCCTGCACTTGGAGCCATTGAATGCCATCCCCTTGGAGGTTAGAGCCATTCTGAACCAGACCAAGTATTGCTGGCTTCCCAGATCCTGCCTTGGGCAACAGCAATTAACGGATGCTTAGAGCTGGAACTAGGGGAGCATCAGAGCCCTCCTTTAGCATCCAGCTCCTCTTCTTCCTTCTGTAGTTTGCAGCCTGACTTCCTTAGCAGAAATTGCATCTATCACCCACCCCACTTAACAGCCACTACTCGGCCTTCCCTTCCTGAAATGTGGCTAAGCTGTCCGTGAATTCATTTATCCTTTTGTCCTCCCTAATCCCCTGGCAGAGTCGCTCCACTTTATGCATGGAGGGAAATAGCATTTCCTTCTGCTTGCTGGGAACCTCCTAGCTCTTGAGGTGTGGGAGAAGGCCAGGAACGTGCAGTACTGGGATTGTGGCTGCTCGCAAGCCTCCCTTCACTGCCAAGAATCTTTATCTCCTCCTGAAGGCAGAAACACCTCAGTGCCAGCTGGGAGCTCAAGTCCATCAATGCATGAGCGTTAGTGAGGGGGTGCAGGAGGGCTGCAGGAGGTGCATAAATCACCCAGGGTATTTTTCAGTAATAGCATCTCTCACCATATTCATCTCCCTTGAGTTTATTCCTCAAGCCCTCAGTACATTTTGACATTCAGACTTAATCATAGCTCCCAGTCAAAGCACACAGCACAGAACCCTCTTGGAAGAGAGCTGCAGCTCCCTCCAGCCCAGACCTCAGATTGATAGGAGCTGGGCAGAGCCCAGGCCGGGCAGATGTTGTAGATTATGGTGCCCTGATGCTACCAGCTTCACAGCAGCCCTGGGGAACCCTGCTGGCAAACAGCCCAGCTGCTGTGATGGTTGTGCCTGTGCCTGGGTGGGAGCAGCTTGGTGCTGAGCAGGACACTTCTGCTTTCCTCTTGCTCTGCATTGGCATAGCTACCCAGGGACTGGAGTAGGGCATGGGTGGGGGTGGCCCAGTGGACTGCAGGGGTCCTTGTTCTTGTCCTGCACACCTGACAGTTGGCTTGGGTTTCTTTGGGATTGCTTCCTGAAGTGGCAGTGTGCAATAGGAACTGTTCTGCCCTCAAAGCAAGCACTGAGGTGTTTACAAGCCAGAAGGATCCACATTCTGCCTTCAGGACCAAGAAGTGATTCCTTGAGTCTGGATGTGAGACTTCTCTGCCCATGGTGGGGAGGTTGGAGCAGATGATTGAGAGAGTGATTGGCATTGGAATGGGCTGCCCAGGGAGGTGGTGGAGTGGCCATGCCTGGAGGTGTTGAAGCCAAGCCTGGCTGGGGCACTTAGTGCCATGGTCTGGTTGCTTGGCCAGGGCTGGGTGCTAGGTTGGGCTGTCTGAGCTTGGAGGTCACTTCCAACCTGGCTGATTCTATGATGTCTAAGGTCCCTTTCAACTTCAGCCATTCTGTGCTTCCTGTGCTCTCTGTCTGGGTTTTGCTTGGGGACAGGTTTGCCCTTGTTGCCCACCATGACAGGGCCTGCCAGGGGTGTGCTGCATATCTCCTGTTTGATTGCCCAGCAGCACTGAGCTCTGCTGATGGTGGCAGAAGAGCCAGTGGGAAGAGCAGTGGGTGAGGAGCAGTGCACTCACCTCCAATTCACCTGCAGAGAAGGAATAGAGAGAAGGGTGAGGAGGTGATCTGCAGTGCTTTGTGGACGGGAGCACAGGAGCAGCACAGCAGGTTCCAGCTCAACACAAGGGGCAACCTCTTTCCTGTAAGGATCCCAGAGCCCTGGCACAGGCTGCCCAGAGAGGCTGTGGAGTCTCCTTCTCTGGAGCCTTTCCAGACCTGTCTGGATGTGTTCCTGTGTGCCCTGAGCTAGATTGTGTGGTCCTGCTGTGGCAGGGGGGTTGGACTGGATGAGCTCTTTGGGTCCCTTCCAGCCCCTGACATCCTGTGAGCCTGTGATCATCTCCCATTGCTGTTGTGTAAAATACCAGGAGTCCCAGTATGTGCTCCCCAACATTCCACTTGTGTCAACAGAGATGAGTTTCAGGCACAGAAGTGGGCCACGGTGCCAGCAGCTTCTCTAACACAGTGGATAATCACTGGGTGCTCCACTCAACTGACAAACTGTCCTCTGGGAAGCCTTCATAATTTGGCTGTCACCCTTGGGAGTGATTTTGGAGCTTGCAGTGTCTTTCATCTCCTGCTGCAGTTTAGGAATAAGAATTCTTTTCTGGAGTGGCTCAGGCTAAGGATCCAGAGGCTTGCCCAATGGTGGGCACCCAGCTCCAAGCTGGGGTGACACACACAAAGCTGTGTGCAGCAGCATGGGAAACCAGTTTAATTAGAGTTGCTCTCTGCCCTCTGTAGTCCTGGTCTGGCACGAAGCTGCAGCTCTCTCAGCCTAAGGCAGACAGCAATTTCCTTTTGACACAGCCTGCAGAGAGGAGCATCCTCAAAGCTTCGTAATATAGCAGTCTCTGGCAGAGACAAACTGCACAGGGCTCTTTCCCCAGCGCTGCCTCCTGACTGTGTTGGTGTATGCTGCAAAACAAGATTAAAAAGTCCTCTCAGCATCAAGGACACTATCTCCCTGGCAATCCAGTCCTTGCCAGCTTGAGGAGTGAGACCAGATGTGCTTTGTTGCTCTTGAAGCACTGAGTGCAGGGTTATTAACGTAGGCAAGTTGTCCATCCACTGAGGACCATAAATAACCCAGGACAGGCTCTCTGCCTGACTCCACATCCCATCTCCCCTGCCCGTGCTGACTCACAGCCAGGCGAAATTCTCCTCCTCACAGCTGTCCAGAAGATTATTTTGGGCAAAAATGTGATGAACCTGGCTGGAACCACCTGCTGCTGCCTCTCTGGTCCTTGTTAGCTCCACACAGCTCTTGGCATTAGACTGGGAGCAAGGAAGGGTGGAGGGACTTGACTGCAGTCAGAGACTATTGCCATCTTCCTGAGGGTGGCAGCCAGCCATGTGAGCACTGAGGCATGTTGGTAGAAGAGCTCAGTGGTGTAGCAGTAAAGGTTCCAGGCTGGCTGTGCTTTGTGAGCTCACAGCAAATGCAGTCCATAGCTTTAGGCATGTGTGTTTGGCACTCTGGAAGAAGCTCCCTTCAGCTGGTGAGGCTGTAGCCAGGTGGGGTTGGGCTCTGCTGCCTGGCACCCAGCAACAGAACAAGGGGACACAGTTGCAAGTTGTGCCAGGGCAGGTCTAGGCTGGATGTTAGGAGGAGGTTTTTGCCAGAGAGAGTGATTGGCATTGGAATGGGCTGCCCAGGGAGGTGGTGGAGTGGCTGTGCCTGGAGGTGTTGAAGCCAAGCCTGGCTGGGGCACTCAGTGCCATGGTCTGGTTGGTTGGCCAGGGCTGGGTGCTAGGCTGGGCTGGCTGAGCTTGGAGCTCTCTTCCAACCTGGCTGATTCTCTGACTCGTGAAGGTTGCTGTGAAAGGGAAGAGAATAATCTTTTCTTCTCTCCAGGATAAAGTAATGGCTTAAACTTCAGGAAGGAGCATTCAGACTAAATAGGATGAAAACCTTTCTAGTGGCAAGCATGAGAGCTTCCCGGGGAGGTCGCAGGGATTCCACAGCTGGAGGTCTTCAAGCAGAGGCTGGATAAATATTTATCAAGAGTGACACAGACATGGTTGAGCTTTCACAGAGAGCAGAGAAAACAAATTGCTGAAATGCTGAGCCTCTTTCCAGGCTTTTGATTCCACAAAGTAGCTAAACAAAGCCTCATTCTAAATAAAACCAAACAAAGAACATCTCCTTCTGCTCCTGCTGCTGCTGCTGTAGGGCACAGAGTCAGGAAATGAATTACCTGTGCCAGGAAACGTGAGCTGAAGAGAACAGGGCTGAAGATGCTCTCACAGCCTGCACAGCTCAGCTGCACTTTCCAAGTGTGTTACTGCCAGTTCTAACCCCAGCAGTACAGCACTCAGGGCAGCAGGCAGGCAGACCTCTGTGTTCAGGCACACTTCTTTCTGATGTTGCCCTTCTGGGGTGGTTGAACCCCCACTTAGGAAACTCCTGCAGGGATTTGGTTATTTGCTGAACTTTTCTCCTTCTTGCACTTTAAAGCCCCACTTTGGCTGCTGGGGGTCCTGCATCCAGCCCCTTGGTCTGCTGGCACCTCGCCTGCTGCAGCTGCCCCCTTTTGGGCTCTGCATGGGCAGTCTGGCCACAGAGGCCGAGGCTGACGATGGCACCACAAAGCAGTTCCTGTCTCTGCCACAGAGGCATGGCTGCTGGCTGGACAAGAAGAGGCAGGAACCCCTTGGACTGCCTCTGGAGCAGACGGAGATGTATGTTTGACATCTTGGTCTGTCTTCCCGTTCTGGGAGCCTGCAGCTGCCTGCATCTGGCCCAGCACACATCCTCCAGCTCTTTGGGGCAGCTGGACCATCTGCTGCCCACAGAGGAAGGAGCTAAACCTCTGCTGCTTGCAGGGAGAGCAATTACCCAAGTAGGGAGGAGATGGCTATTTCCCTCCACTCCCTGGTCTCTGAGGTGTGGGTGGCAGGGTGATGGATGTGCCCCACAGTACAGATGGCTCAGATTCCATCTCCACTGAGCACTCCTGCCCAGAGATGCATGAGGTGGTTTATTTCCAGGGAGCTGGCACAATAAATGGCCTGTGGAAATTCACTCAGCTATCAACACTTGTTTTTGGCCATGGTTATTACCATAGCAGATGAGGCTGCCTATGACCCCAGGACCATTCATCTCCTTGAGCTGTGAGCACAGGCTGAGCTAACTGCGGTTCTGCTGTTCTTTTGCCATGGTCCCAGCTGCTCACCAATGGCTCTTTGTCTTGTCTCAGTTGATTGGGAGCCAACTGCTTCTCATCCAGATCTTCTTTCACCTGGAGCATGGCACTGCCTCAGCAAATGCATGTTGCTCAGAGACCTGAGGGGAAGAGAGGAGCACTCTGGGGTCAGCAGGGGGCTGAAAACCTGGAGTGGTTTGCAGGTTCTCCTTTCAGCTGACAAACAGCTCATGCAAATCCTGTCCCTGCTGCAGGTCAAGCACAGCTCATGTGCCTGCTTAGGTTCTACCCTGCCTGTGACTCTGACTGGGGGTGGAAACGATGCTGATTTTCTGGCCATTGGGCTTCAGGGTGTACCTGTGTGCAAAGAGTCTTAGCAGTGAGAAACAGATAGTCCAGGCTGGTTGGAGGGAATGATCTGCTTCTTAATGAGGAGCAGTTTGGAGAGGAGAGGGCACTGAGTGATACAACAGAGAGAGTGATTGGCATTGGAGTGGGCTGCCCAGGGAGGTGGTGGAGTGGCTGTGCCTGGAGGTGTTGAAGCCAAGCCTGGCTGGGGCACTTAGTGCCATGGTCTGGTTGGTTGGGCAGGGCTGGGTGCTAGGTTGGGCTGGCTGAGCTTGGAGCTCTCTTCCAGCCTGGTTGATTCTATGACTGAGTGTTACAAAACCACAGATCCAAAGGCTGAAGTGAACTCAGATTTGTTTTCCACCATGTCCTGCAACACGAGAGAAGAGCTGGCATGGGAAGGGGGTTCCAGTGAGGTGCTCCTCATGCTTTTGTGAGCTGGATTACTTGTGTGGTGTTTGGCTGGGTGGTGGCAGCCACCAAAGCTTTGTTTGGAACAGGAAAGAAATCACCTCCTCCAGCATCCAGGCAGGAGCATCCCAAAGGGATGCCAGTACTAGCCCAGCTGGGTCAGCAGCCAGCAGAAGCAGCAAAGTCTGTGCTGTGTGGATGTGGCAAACGCCCAGGTCAGAAATCTCTAGGAGAGGAGCCTCCAAACTCTGCTGTGCTCACGTGAAAGTTAGCTGTGGAGGCTGAACACACATGCAGATGCCATGAACGAGGTGGGTGGATGCCCTGCCTGCCAGGATGTGTGATGGGAAGGCAAGCTGAGGGCTCTTGCTGAGCATGTGTGGATCTGTGCCACAGTCAGTGCTGCTGAAGCCAGCCTGGCATCTCAGACCCAAAGAGGCCCTGAGCAGTGTGGTCTAGCTGGAGGTGTCCCTGCTGCCAAGATGACCTTTGAGAGTCCCTTCAGCCCAATGCAGTCTCTGAAGCTGTTCTTCATTTCACAGTGCAGACAGGCAGAGGGACCCCTGGCTTTGGCTGGACCCTCTCAGGGTGCCCGTGGCCTCAGTACCACGCTGCTGCCAGCGGATGAATTCCACACAGGCAGCTCTGCTGCTGTTATCCCAATGAAAAAAAGCCCAACCCAAACCCCTCCAGCTTCAGGCTGCTGCTGTGGTGCACAACTCTGCTGCTTATGCATTCCCTGCCTGAATTGCTCTCTGGGATGTGTTCATTCCACAGGCCTTTGTCTGCTGCTCTGCTTTCCCCTCGCAAAGCTGGGGAAGAATAAATAGCAGCAGTGAGGCAGTGTGAGGCAGGATAAATGCCCTCCAAAGAACAACTGCTGGGACTGTTGACATGAGAGTTTGTAAGAGGAACAAAAGGCAATCTGCTGATGCTGCTGGTTTGCTGCCTAACTTGTGCTGTGCCTGACTAAATGTTGTGGCAGAGCCTCGCTGCTCGCGGCTTGCCAGTGCCCCACTGAGGACTAAGTGGCACCAGCTAAGCTCTGCTGTTAAATCTCCAGGGGCAGGGTAGGAGGCTTCACCTCTCTTCTCTCCCCTGCCTGTCTAAACGTGCCTTTAAAAGCACAGGCGTTAAGGGAGGCCTCTCAGCCTTGCTTCACAATATTCTGCAGTTATGGAAGGGAGGAGAGAGCTGCACAAACCACCCCTGGCTGCAGCACGGGGCTGCCGCCACCCACGCACCCACTCACCTGTGGCTGCTGCTGAGCATGGCCCTGCAGGGGATGAGGGGACGCTGCCTGCTGGAGGCAGTGGGGAACAGACCTTCACCTGGTGGGAACCTGTCTGGGGCCACTGAGGTCAGGTTCACAGCCAGGTCAAACTCCAAGAGGAGCCTGGTTTCAGCAAAGGGCATACAAATGCTGCACGCTCCTGAGGGGGGGACTCTAACACCCCCAGCACCCTCAGCAAGTGGGAAAAGTGGAGGCACAGGCAAGTGTTTAACCCAAGGTCACAGGCTGGGCTGGTACAGAGCCCAGGCTGAAGCATGGTCTGCTGAGACAAACCAAGGCTGCTCCCTAACTCCTCAAGTCCATCAGGAGCCCACAGTCTTACCGGGCCCCTTCTTCTCTGCCCCACTCCAGGCTTGCTCCCCAGGCTGTTGTGTCTGTCATTCATGTTGCATTGCAGGAGGAAAGCAGCAGCGTCCTGGGAGCTGAGCCCTGGGTCCTCCTGGCTGAAAAGAGAGCAGCAGAATTCTGGGGGCTAGGAGAATGCACTAAGGCACTTTGGACATGCCCTCTCACCACGACCATGAGACTCCTCTCTTTTCCTGGCTCTGGAAGCAGGTCAGACCTGGAGTGCTGATGGTGTTGGGTAGCAGTGTATGAAAGCAGAAGCAATTCCCTTGCATGTGAGGGCAGGAGTCGAGCAAAGCTGTGCGAGGGCAGGAGCTGCAGGAGGCAGGGGATCAGCTCTGGTGGCTGCTGGTGCCTTGCATGCAGGGGTCTCTGTGGGGACCCAGCCCTCAGGGGATGCAGGCAGCTGCAGGGAGCAGAAGGTATTTCTCCTAAGGCTCTGTGCATCTGCCCACGGGAGGATGAGTCACTGCCACCCTGAGCAACCCAGAGTCATCCAAGGGCAGTGAAAGACCTCGGGTGCCCCCGTGCCCACTCAGCTGCTGTTCACTCACAACCCAGGGTCTCTCTTCTCGGTTCCATAGATTTTATCTTCCCAACTAATTATCTAAGGCTCCCAAAAGTGGAGCAAGGCTTAGCTCAAGAGATAGTGATGATGATAATAATAACTCATCACTTAGTCACTGCTGTCCCACGGTGGGTAGAGCTGTGCTGATCCTTAGTGCCCATTGATACTGCTTCCCTCATCTCTCCAGCTGGGAATTTGGCAGGGTGAGGAAGCATTCAGGCAGTAATCTCCACTTGCAACTACTGCTGAGCAGCACATTCCTGGGTGCAGGAAGCTGGACTGGGAGGGTTTGGCAGCTAAAGAGACTGCAAAGGGGCAGAAAGTTCAGGAGCATCAAACCTGCTCTGAAGATTTACTGCAGGGAGGTTCTGGATACTTGGCACAGCTTAAGCGCTGAGCTGCTGCAGCCTGGCTCCTCACGGAGGTGTATCTAGTGGCACCTTGGCCTCTCAAAGTGGGACTCTGCAGAGGTTTTGTGTTGAGTGAGGTTAATCCAGACCAAAGTGCTTAATGGTGACTTGTTTTAAACCTGAAATAACCCTGCAGGGAAGGCAAAACTTTACTGCCCTGGGCCAAGATCATCACAGCCTCTGGCTAGGAGAGGAAACTCTTCAGTCCTTAGAATCAGAGAATCAC
>WAAF01007339.1:0-151746 GCA_013400475.1 Tricholaema leucomelas
GACTTCTTTTAGCTTTTCCTCATAGTCTGACTGGGCAATTGCTTACTGCACACTGAGGAGGGTATGTTCTTCATAAGGCATAGCTGGAACATGCTGGTTACAGCACTCACTAGGAATGCAGATTATACAAGTGCAGTTCTTTTTCACTGTTCCTATCCACTTTTAGCCTGTATCTGGGGCTAAACTACAGCAGTTACTCTATCACCGCAGGACTGCTCCATAGCAGAGAAAGCAAATCTGGGTAAATGAGGAAAAAACCCACAGGTTAAAATGAAAGGATTTCTTTAAGTAGGCAAATTAATACTAACATCAGTACGAGACACATATAAAACTACACTCAGCCAAGCAAAAGTGCAGCAGTTAAAATGTCCAGGAGGGAAATCCTCAGGATCAGGAATAGGATAAGGGGGAGCCAAAGCAGGAAGTTCCCACAGGGCTCCTCCTTTATATTGAGTGTGATACTCATGGTATGGAATACACCTGTAAGCTGACTCAAATTGTGTCTTAGGTGAAAAGGAGCTATTGGATTATTCAGTTATTGGGTTAAGGGAGAAGAATGCAATGCCACAGACAATGCATTGAGAAAATGGTTGGCTTAGGTGCGCTTTTAACATCTTGTCATTGATGGAACATAAACTCTAGATGTCTGCTCTCTTCAGTCCTTAGTAATGCAGTAAGAGTACAGTGATCACCCATGAAACACTGTAAGTTAAAGGGCAGGAGAATCTTACCTTACTGAAAGCAGCTGTATTTGAGCATTGCTCTGAAAGTGTTAAGAGATGTATCTGTTACTAATGTAGTTGAAGAATGCATTTAACAGTCAAAACAGGCAAGGATACCAATTCTTCCATTTATTTTCTTGTGAATTTGTCAGCACCCCTATGTTACAATCATTGAGAGATATATACTTTATGTTTTTTATTATATATAGGCATTATAAGTAATGCTTTCCCAAATAAGTGTAAATTTTTATCGATTTTTGGATATCACAAGTGTATTCATACTAAAATAAACCAAATATTGTTATACATTTGCTTGGATCTTGATAAATCTTTGATTAAAAACGTAGTTCCTACATTGCCTTTTCCTTGTCTACCTCTACAGTAAGCATGGTCTTTTGGAAAAGTTAAGAATCATAGAATCAACCAGGTTGGAAGAGACCTCCAAGATCATCCAGTCCAACCTAGCACCCAGCCAACTAGACCATGGCACTAAGTGCCTCATCCAGGCTTTTCTTGAACACCTCCAGGGATGGTGACTCCACCACCTCCCTGGGCAGCCCATTCCAATGGCAAATCACTGTCTCTGTGCAGAACTTCCTCCTAACATCCAGCCTATACCTCCCCTAGCACAACTTGAGACTGTGTCCCCTTTTTCTGTTGCTGGTTGCCTGGGAGAAGAAACCGACCCCCAACCTGGCTACAGCCTCCCTTCAGGTGGTTGTAGACAGCAATGAGGTCTGCCCTGAGCCTCCTCTTCTCCAGGCTAAACAACCCCAGCTCCCTCAGCCTCTCCTCACAGGCCTTGTGTTCCAGGCCTCTCACCAGCTTTGTCGCCCTTCTCTGGACATATTCCAGTACCTCAACATCTCTCCTGAATTGAGGAGCCCAGAACTGGGCACAGTACTCAAGGTGTGGCCTAACCAGTGTTGAGTACAGGGGAAGAATAACCTCCCTTGTCCTACTGACCAAACTGTTCCTGAAGAACTTCCATCTGATAATGTATTACTGCCTCTGCACATCACTCCATGTTAGAGAAAAGCTCAATAATGTAATGAAGCCTATTTAACCTTTGACAGTATTTCTTCCTTGGAGCACTATCTTCCAAACTTGGCTAGGACTATTACAAGAGGGAGCTTTCTGCTGCCTGCTGAGAGAATACTTTGATGTCTGATACCAGAATTACTGTTTAGCTAACCATAGAAAGCATGTATCCTTGCCCATGAATAACAGTTGTTCTGTAAATATAAGAAGGCAGGCAATTTGCCATTGCCATAAAGTGTTGTTGTGTCTTGATGGCACAATGCAGCCTGCGTGTGGATGCAGTGGCAATGTGTGTTAGCCATGGAAAAGTGACTTGGGCAGGAGAGGGTGAAGACTGTTGCTTTCTTAGTGCTCTCACTAAATCTGCTCCTGCTCTATATTATCAGCCTCTCCTTTTTTTTAATTTCCCAGATGGAGATATCAGAGTGCATCTGGAGTTGCTGATTAAGCAGGCCTCCTTCTCATGTGAACTGTTTAAGCAACCATTGCCAAGTCACCTTTTATCATGGAGGTGAATCAAGCTTCTTCAAAATATCCATAACCTAGGGTTATGCCATCAATCTTTGGTCCTTAATAAAATATTTTCTTTTACTTATTTTTATATTTGAAATAAAATTGTTTTTCTAAGCCCATAGAACATTTACCTATCTTCATAGCTGTTCTTACTTTGAATAAATGCTGCCCTGGATTGTTGTTTGCTTTGTTGTTTTTGTTTGTTTGTTTTTTTTTTTTTCCTGGCAATGTTACAGCAGTTGCCCCATATTAGTTTTATATGTAAGATACAGTCTGCTCAGTTCCACATTGAATATTAATGTATGGGGTGTTTCTTTCATATGTTCTCCCTTGGAATGTGAAATCATTGTGCAATATATGCTCATGATTACAATGTTATCTGCAAATTCTCTGGACAGCTTCTTTGTTAGTAAAGTACCTATTTTATGATGCTTCCAATAGTTCTCCTCTTTGCTGTTCATAGTTTTCAGCTGTTGCTTGCTATTACACTCCTTCCTCTACAGCTCTACTGTTCTCCCTTGTGAAGAGATATTATTCTCCCCATCCCTACTTGTGCACTATTTTTGTATTATGAGACTGCTCCTGTTGCTATTTCAGTTCTGTTTGGCTCATCTTCCATGTATTGAGGCCATCTGATACAGGACTTCTGCTCTGTGAGTAACATCTCCTGTACCTGAATTTGAGTGACAGTCTCTTCCCAGAAGCAGACTGTTTTTATATGTATGACTATTCTTTCACTTATTAATTCTCTTTTGAAGTCCACATATCTGCAGTATTCAGCAAATCTATCAACTGCTGTCATGAAAACTTCATTCTTTACCTTTATTCCTAGCACTTTATTATAACAAGTGATACTGTCTGAAACTATTTCTTGAAAGAAGTCACAAGGAATAATAGACTACTCCAGCTTTTGAGACATGCTTTTCTGTCTCTGTAAACTTAGACAGAATAACTAGGAAGGAACAAACAGCTGCACCTTAAAAAATAATTTGTTAACAGCTTCTTTCTTAATTAAATTAGAAGGCCTCTGTCAGCACCTTTCCAATGTCAGTTGTTCTACTTGAATTGGATTCCCATACCTCATCCCTGAGAGATAAGAATCTGTCCCCTGGAATGTTTGTTACAGCCTTTTTGTAATTAATATTAACTAAGATAAGAAATTCTGACATTTAATATTAAAAAATTGTTTTCTCTGAATGAAATATATTAAAATTCAGGAGGGAAGCTAACTTGTTCTGACACCAGCATGTTAGGAACAGCACACAATATAGCCCTAATGGTATGTAACCGTGTTATCTTATTTGAATCTGAATCATTAACATTCTTTGCCTTTTTATCAGCTTCAGAAGATACCCAGCTTGTGATGGTACAGAATGTTGTATCTGAAGGGAAATTGCACTGTTATGAAATAGTGAAACTGATTAATATCCAATACTGTAGCCTTTGAAAACTGCACTATCTAATTAAATATTTTAGTTGTATTTAAAAAAAACAACACACAGATACTTATTCAAGAGTAATTCTGTAACTGAAAAATACGCTTAAAGGAAACTGATTATTTAATCTAAAGTCTATTAAGAAAAACTTTCAATGTTATTTTGCTGCTTTTACTTAAAAGTAGACAAGGAAAGGTTAAAATGTCTATTTTTCTGAACATTTTATATCAAAACGTTTTAAAAAAATGCTTATAACAAATACAATTATTATTCTAGGTTTGTTTCCTGCTTCTGAAGAAAAAAAGAACAACCAAAACTCAAAAAACAAGTCCTTAATGATATGTTGCTATTTGATCACTCCTCTTCCTTCCCAGTGGGACGGGGAAGAGCATGAGGGAAAAGAAAAAGAAAACTGATGGGTTGAGATAAGAACAGTATAATAACTAAAATAAAACATCAATATTCATAATGTTAATAACATTGATAACATTATTATTAATTTTAATGATGATAATAACAGTAATAATGGTAATTAAAAGGAATTTAACAAAGAGAGAAATACAACTGGGGAAAAGGGACAAGTTACACACAATGCAATTATTCACCAAACACTGAACAATGCCTAAGCATCAATCTGCCCCCTACCCTGTCAACTCTGTCCAGTTATGTACTGGGCATGATGTTGCATGGTAGGAAATATCTCTTTGACTAGTTTGGATCAACTGTTCTGGCTTTGTTCCCCTACAGCTGCTTGTGCTTCTTCTACACACTAGTAAACATGGGAAATTGAGAAGTCCTTAGGAACAGCCAAAAACATCAGTGTATTGTCAGCATTCATCTCATACCAAATCTGGAGCACAGCACTACTCTAATAGTAAGAAGCATACTAATAAGGAGAAAATTATCTCTATTCGAACCAAAAGCTCAGCATACAATTTTTAAGAAATAACTTTTCCCAGAATTATATTTTCTAATGGACCTAACATTCAAAACGTCAATTAAATGTCCTTTTTCTGGAAACACCAACCCTACCCAACACCTACTGGACTCAAAAGCAGTATATCACTCATAGAGTCATAAAATAGTTAAAGATGAAAGGGATTTCTGACGGTCATCTGGTCAAGATCATCCTCAAAGTTGGACTAACTTCAAAACTGGATTTATTTTTGCAGGATATAGCTTTTCCAGGAAGACTTTGCACAGAACCTGCCACAGTCTGTGTGTCTAAGCATGCTTTTTACATATATTTTAGGGCTCAAAATGTGGCTTACCACCAGGATGGAATGTGAAGTTAGATTTCACAGTTTGAGATGATTTCCTGTGTCTTTTCCAGTGGTGAAAGAGATTTCAGTTGGAATCTCTGAAAAGGTAGAGTTTTGCTATTCAGCATCCAAATAAAAATTAAATGCAGTTCACATTCCAAAGTTATTTGTTTTCCTTTTGAATTCAGTTGTGAAGCCTGCTGCACACATATGGATTATATGGATGAAAATAATAAGCCTAAGAATGTACCTTCTGTTTCTGTGAATATTTCACTTTTGTCAGATTCTGTATGTAAGCATGATCAAGAAAGGAGAAGGGAAGCTGTTGACCAACATCTTTGTCATTCATGAGGGTTGAATGAGGAGTATGAAATCAGAGTTCTGTGACTGCCAGGATCACTGGCACAGATGTGTGGAGGGAGAGCAATCTGGTTCAAACCTGTGCAGTGAGAGAGTTAAGGAACAAGACTGGTACTACACAGTCTTATAAGTGACTTCTGGGAATGCACCACCCAGCTCCTAGTAATAAACTTTAGCACTTACTCTTATGATGCAAGTCCCCCCTAAATATTCACAGAAAACATATGTCTGTACATATAAATAAACAAATGTGCTCCTGAACATACCTTACAAAAAGACAAGAAGTTAAAGGTGTGATATTCTGTCTCTTATTAGATATTCGTATCTACTAAGCAGATCCCAGAGCATGGCATATTTCTGTTGCAGTTCCTTGATTTGTGTATTCTAGAAGTCTCTAGCAACACTTGTGTTGTGGAGGCAGGGAATTAACGTGGCCCAGTCAGGAACATATACAAAAATAGAATTATTTTATTTTCCTGAAACCTGCCCCCCAAAACTATATACAGAAATTAATTTAGTTTAATTAGCAAACTCAGTTTGATTAAGAAGATCTTACAAGGATACCATAGATAAAATTGACTGTTTTAGAAGTCAGGAAATGGAAAAGGCTAAGCTATAAACACAGCTTTTCCCCACTATTAATCAGGCTGAGCGGAAAGTTTACTCACAGGTGAGCTAGGCTGTCTGAGAGAAAGGGCGGTCCAGATGCTTGTCAGCTCTGTCTCTTGCAAAAGACATCCCAGGCTCCTTAGGCCCCTTAAGCTTGCACAAAAGGGTGCTTAAGGTGGGAAGCCGTCGTGTCCTAAGGAGGGACAGTTCAGACCCTTAGGCGCTTGTCTTTCGGAGCACCAGGGGACTCTCTGCAGGAACTATCCAGGCAGGGGAGAACTCTAAGGCGGGCACCCCAAGGCGGGCAGTCCTCCGATATTTATGCATTTCCCAGACAAAGAGTCGAGTTACTACTTCCTAGGCACGAAGACCAGAGCCAGTCCCCAGCCTGATGCCAGCGCGGGTACTGCACGGGGCGCCCCTGACGCCGGAAGGGCCCTTTGCCCCCCGCACTTCACGCCTGCAGGGTCAGAGGGGGAAGGTTTTTCGAGCCTTTCCTCTTCCATTCAAACCACGGAGGGAGAGGAATTACGGCGTATCCACGACTCCAGGACAACTTGATTTATCAGTTCATATATATGTATGATTTAGTCTGAGCCTCTGAGAGTCTGCTCATTGGCACATGTCTGAAGCTGCATTTTAATGAAAAGAATTTTACTTGTAGTTTCATAACTTCAAATTCACTAACATATGCACAAATGTGGAGATATTTTGTGAAACTACGTGAAAAAGCAGTTTCAACAAAAATGATAAAAATTCACACAATTAAGATGCCTCATTTAGCTTGCAGAAAAAAGAAAAACACTCTTGAGCTGTTAAGTGAATATAATAGATTTCAACAAACCCACAAGTACATATTCAGTCCACTTAAAAAGGCCAGTTCAAGATTACTTCCTAAAACTAAATCATGAGGTTTGTGGTGAAGATGAAAAGGCAAACAAGTAAATGAATATTAACAAGTTAGAAATGAGAACAATAAAAAAAAAAAAAACCACCTAAATATTTATGTCAATAAAATATATTTTTCTTATTGGGTCATTCTTTGACCATCATATCTATAAGTTCACTATGTGGAAAAATTATTTATTGACTTCAATGTACTATCTCAATATGCACAGTCAACCATTTCCACTTGAAAAAATCATAAATATTATTAATGAGTCTTTTCTTACATAAAGGGAATTGCAAACCTATTCCTTTCTCCATTCGAATTTCATTTAAAAAATATTTTGAGCTGGCACTGGAATATGAATAAAATTTTGTAATTCATAAACTTCTATGTTCTTTTACATACATTAGTATGACAGAAGTGTCTTGTTAACTTTTCTTCATTTCTTCAAAGTTACAGGAAAAAATAAATACATTAGTTACTTTCTCTCCTTTGTTTTGTGTGCTCGTTTTTTTTTCTGTTCCAATTTTCTGGCTAGAACTGAGATGCTGTCTAGTCAACTGTAGTGCCATCACATCTTTCCCTAGCACAGACAGCAAGATTAACTATTAATTTGGCCTATATACAAAACTCCACATTATAAATGCTAACTGTGTTTTCCAAAAAGGAAATAGTGCCAGATTGAGCTCCTATTTTTTTACTATTAAACTAGATAATTTTCTAGATAAAGGAAATAAAGTAAGTTTATTGCAAGTTTACAGGCTACACTTACTATATAGCAACTCTATTACATTGTGATCCTGCTGAAATGTGTACACTCACAATTCAGTCAACTGATATGATAGATAGCAGAAGTACAAAATTCACTGATAGTGGCATTGAGAAGACATTGGCAACAGCTGGAATGCTGTATCCAGGGAAAGGGATAAAAGAAAGTATGAAACAGGATGGCCAAAATGAAAATGTTTTAAAATGTAACATTGTGAGATGCATGATACTATATGCATAATAAAACCAGCAAACAACCTTGCTCTCGTAAGGAAGAAACTCACTCTTAAATAAATCATCAGCAAGCTGAAATAATGAAACAGAAAGCAAAATTCCATGCTGAGAGCAGTGATAACTCCATCTTCCCCTTTCCATCCAAACACCTCATCAGAGTACAGGTCTCTCTGCTCCTATAACTCTTGTGATCAGACTTCCAAGTGTAGAGATTTTAATATGCTTAGAGTAGATATACCAGATAAAGT
Source organism: Tricholaema leucomelas (assembly GCA_013400475.1). Taxonomy (NCBI): domain Eukaryota; kingdom Metazoa; phylum Chordata; class Aves; order Piciformes; family Lybiidae; genus Tricholaema lacrymosa; species Tricholaema leucomelas. The sequence continues at coordinate 8,083 of WAAF01007339.1, forward strand.
CAGATACTTCTGGAAGACGAAAAGTGAGAGATTATATTTCCTTCATCTATGAACATTGCTCTCTTTATGCATGTTTTGAGTGTCTACACCAAAAGCACTTTTGCTGGCTTTTTCAAATACTCAGTCATGCTTAGTGTATGTAGAGAAGGTCAAATTCTGGACTTTTGATTCCTCACTTGAAAGACAAGTATTCAGTTCAAGACAAATTCAGCATTTGCTGCTGGCCAGCAGTATCTGTGCCCCTGCTCAAACAGGAGCTTTCATGAGATGAGTTTACATTCAGTTTTAATGTGCCAGCAGGTTTCAGGTATCCTCATTGTTGCAGTGAGCTACTGTGCTTCAAATGAGGCGGTAGAAAATTGCTCAGACAGCACAGCTTCCTGAAATGTCTTTCAGCAGCTGCATACGGTTGTGCAAGTGCTTCTAGGGTGTTGAAGTGTATTAATTAATGTGAGATAGGATTTTTTTCAAAATTGATGTTGTTTATTAATTTTGATATTCAAAACTCTCACTACCTGCTCAGTAAATTTTAGTAGTAATTATTAGGTTCTTTGCAACAGTCATGAAAACATTATGCAAAGGAATAACTGGATCTAGAACAAATAACTAGCAATATTACAACATTAAATGATTAAACTGGAAGAGAAGTTCTTGCAGTCAATATACAGCTTGTCCACTAGATAGACTCAAGAGCCTCCTTTCTGTTTAAGACAGAAGGCTAGGATTCAATTAGATTCAATTACAGAGCTTGGCGAAGATTTCCTAAAGAGGCTTTTGAATATTTACTCACAAAAATATTATTTCTGACTCGTGGTACTAGCTACAGTTTCCAGAGAGCACCCAAAACACTTGCAAGGAGTTCTGTCAATGTCTTGTCAGCCGTTGAGGCTTTTGGTCTTCCCAGGCTCTTAGCGGAGGTGCTGAGAGAAAGCAGACATCTCTGCCCCGGTCCTGGTTCCTTCTGGCCCCAGACTCAGCAGGGAGGCTTGCAGAGGAGCAGACAGGATGTCTTGCAGAGGTGCAATCTTAGCAAAAGACTGGCAGGTGTCACGCTGGCTAAGCAAGCCTATTGTGTGGAGGAATTTGATGCCTATTCCTGGTAAGCTGGAAGCAGTTTCCAGACAGACAAGCTCAAAGTATCAGGGTTTGTTACTTTGTGGCAGGGCTAGCTTATAGTTTAGCATAGCACCATGCTGTGGAGCATGGCAGGATGCAGTGAGGAAGGGAGAGAGCACAATAAAGGCAGGAACAATGACGGGCAGCACCAAGCAGCAAACATGTTGTCTCTACCTTCTCATCTCTGTTATCAATGTAGCCCAAGTCTAATGGGCCTTTGGACATAGATTAGCCAATCAGAATGGCACCTTTCCAAGCTTCACCATATTGGGTGAAGTCAGGGCTGCTTTTACCTTTTAGGGCAGAACACAAACAAGTGCATAAACATGGGCAGGTACTCTGTAAACAAGTTTGGACAGACATGGTGGCACCAGGCCCTTTTGTCTTTCTTCTCACGGTTGCTTCTCCCAACAGCAGGCGTAGGGAGAGCAGAAAAGCATGTCTGGACAAGCCAGGACATGTTCAGGCCTATTTTGGCCCATTTTGATGCTCCACAATAAGTGTGTCAAAGAAACTAGACTAGGTGAGAGTAAAAAGAAAGAAGCATTTCATTTTAATATAATTCTTTTGCATGAGCTGGAATCAAAAGTAAGAGCCACAGTTTAATGATGCAAAGGCTTTGGCAATAACAAATTACATGCTTCTAGTGTTTCTGCCTCAGTGTCCCGTACCATTCGATCCCAGTACTGCCACATGGCTTGTTGCACATTTGTGTTACAGGACTGTTTGTAACTAAAATAATTTCTTAGTCAACTTCACACTGCTATATTGATCTGCACTGCAAGCTGCTCTACAATGCAAGTGGAATTAAACCTGTAATCTGGATCTGTCTTGTTATGAGTTCAGAACAAAGCTTCACAAGCAGTTGAGCTGACACAACAGAAAGGGGTAGATTCTGTGATATGGAAGTGGGAACTTTTTACTGAATCACGAAATGGCTGCAGCTGGGAGAGACATCTGGAGGTCATCTGGTCTATCCTTCTGCATAAGCAGGTGTGATGGTTTGGGGTGTCCCCCGCCCCCCACACTTTAGAAATCACCCAGGCTAGACTCAGCCGGCTCTGGAAATTTGAATGAAGCTTATATTTACAGCTGGCACAATGTACAAGCAAAAATTTCCAGAGCCGGCTGAGTCTACTCTGGGTGATTTCTAGAGTGTGGGGGGTGGGGGACACCCCAAACCATCACAGCAGGGCAAGCCAGAGCCAGTTTTTAGGGACTGTGTTCAGATGGACTTTGAACATCTCCGAGGATGAGAACTCCACAGTCTTTCTGGGCAATCGGTTTCAGTGCTCAATCAGCCTCGCAGTGAAAATCATTTAAGCTTCACTGTCATTACATATTTTGTGTGATGGCAGCCTGCTCTAAATGACAGCCTGCTCTAAACTAGGGTTAAGGAGCACTTTTGAAAGTTCAGGACTGGCTCCCAGCTCATGTCTTAAAGTGTTCAGGCTCATATATCTGTATATTCTGAGACATGTTTAATTTGCTGGTATATATGTGGCCTATGCCTGCAGGGTATCCAAATGTATGCTCAGCACCATGGCATGAGATTTAGTTTATTTTGCTGCTTTACACACCCTTGACTCCAGGCTCAATATGCTACGTGTGTGAGGGTGATAGAGCAGGCAAGAACTGCAAAACTGCCTCTTTGCTTATTCTCTTGTTTTTCCAGGAATATTTTTACTAACTTTTTTCTTTTAGAACTTTTCTAGAATTTGTGTTTTCTTTGTCTTTCTGACTGTTAGCCTTCTGGACATGAAAATCAATATAATTTTTAGTTTAGCTTTTTTGTTTGTTTGTTTTAAATTACCTATGTCAGAATGTGTAATGTGGCTGAGATGCATGATATATGACCAAACCAGCTTGCTTCATTTTTAACCAAAGTACAACTTTTCAATGTGTTTTTAGCCTTCAAAGAATACAATTCTGGGTCATAAAAAGCTCTGAGCAGAGATTTTTGATTGAAAGCAGCAATTGCTATCTGTGTTTCTAATAGATGTATTTCAGAATGAGAATGAGAAAATGGACTTTCAGAAACTTCAGTATTAATTTTTAATTTCACTTACATTTAAGACCTAGTCTACATCTTTGTGTTCTTCTCTTTTTCTATTCATTGAAATACTGATTTTGGGAGAGAATCAATCACTAGGTTTGGAATGCTGATAAATTTCTGATCAAGAATCTACTCAAGAATGTACATTAATGAAATAAGGTACTTAGTGTTTAAATAAGATGACAGCATCTGTATTTATTGCTTTCATAAGATATACAAGACACATATATAAGTTTGAAGCTACAGTGCCATGCCATGCAAATGTTATTCTATGAAGATAAAACAAAATAAGAGCTATATTAAAATAACATTTATATGTAAAAGATTCTCTTTTTACTCCTGTTAGCATTTTTGCTTGATTGAATGTAAATTATTTAGTTATATATGTCTGTTACATCATAACTTACTGTAGCAAGAAATTACAACCCCCAGCTACTTTTTGAAATTAATATCTTGCAACTGTCTTTGTATCACAAGTATAAATGCATATAAATCTCTAAAGGGGGGAGGTGATGAGGATGGGATTGGACTCTTCAGTGGTGGCCAGTGATAGGACAAAGTACAAGTACTGACTAAAACACAGAAGATTTAGCTTCAGGAAAATCTTGTTTACTTTGAGTGTGATGGAGCACTGGAACAGGTTACTGCATGAAGTTGTGGAGTCTCCTTTTTCAGAGATTTTCAAAATCCACCTGGACACATTCCTGATCATGCAACTTGATCTAGGCATACCTGCTTTAGAAGAGGTGTTGAACTAGGTAATCTCCTGAAGTCTCTCCCAAACCTTACCATTCTGTTATTTTCTGTTTCTGTGTGATTCACAGACATTTTGAAACTTTTACTTGAGACTTGATATTTTTGTTTTCTGTATTTTTACGCTTCTTTGTGTAAGTTATGTCATTTACACATTTAATCATGTTCTCTTACATCCAAAATAAATGAAGTTCCCCTGTATTTCTCTTTTCGCTAACTCACTCCGTTCAGCCAGTTGCTGATGTGATAACTTCCAATGTGGTGATTCATCCAAAGTGAGCACATCACGTACATGGATAGATACCCGACTACTGTCTATCCTTCTTAGTGAAATTAGCTATTGATTGTGGTTGTCTTTGTCCTTTATTTCTCTTTTTTTTTTTTTTTTATGTAATAGTGATGAAATGTAAATGCATATTTATTGACTGGCTGATTATGGACTGTGTGGAGCACTTTTATTTAAAAGTATTAGCTTTTCTAAAAATGTTTGTGCCATGCAGAGACAATTACACCAGCAAAGTAGGAGTTAAGCTTTTAGAAGTACAGAATGACCATGTACACACACACATTTTTTTGTAGCTAAACCTGAAAATGTGGCATGATTTATGGAGTAAGGAGCTGTACATGCCTGGAAATTTAATGTAACATCTATCTACTGTTCTTCAGATCATGTTCAAATCTGTAATTTGGTTTTTTTGACTTTTTTTTTTTTCTGAAACAGCATCACACTTTCAAGTGAATGTATGCTTATGGAAAGTATAAAATTGACTACTACAGAAGTGAATCTCTTATTTTTATCATTGCCTGTGTACAGAAAGGAAGAGGCAGAACAGGATTCCCCCCTGAAGCAACATTGTGTCTTATGTGTCATGTGGAGAAAGATTTCCAAAGGTCTCTGCAAAATAAGCTAATGATTCTGTTGCTTGTGCAGATAGGCAGTTAATACGGATATGTGCCTATCAGAAATTAGAATGAGAACTGTTCCAGGAAATTAAGTCAGTGTGTTTGTACACACTGCCAAGCAAAACTTTATCAACGACTGACCTCTTTTTGAACACTCTGCAGTGCCTAAAGGAGAAATGTTCTGCAGTCCCTTCACTGTTGCCCACATAATAGAGCCATGCTGCACAGAAAATAAAAGCACATATTCAGCTAGGAAAGCATGTTAATATCTCATTTTTAGCTTCTTAAAAGCCCTCAAAAGCCAAAAAGTCTTTCATTACTCTGACAGATATAGCTTTTAATTCTGCAACTTTCCAGTCTTTCAAATTTAGTATATTTATACTATTTCCCTCCATTTCCAACATTGAAGATAGGTAGAATAGAAAAGTGTTATTAGTTATGCTTTCTAGAAATGTTGAACTTACATACCTGTTTACTAAATAGGTAAGACACTACTTTCTATGTCTAGCCCTTGAAGGCCTAAGGGGAGAGAATATATCACAGTATCACACAGTATCACCAAGGTTGGAAGAGACCTCATAGATCATCAAGTCCAACCTGTTACCACAGAGCTCAAGGCTAGACCATGGCACCAAGTGCCACGTCCAATCTTGCCTTGAACAGCTCCAGGGACAGCGACTCCACCACCTCCCCGGGCAGCCCATTCCAGTAGCCAATGACTCTCTCAGTGAAGAACTTTCTCCTCACCTCAAGCCTAAATTTTCCCTGGCACAGCTTGAGGCTGTGTCCTCTTGTTCTGGTGCTGGCTGCCTGAGAGAAGAGAGCAACCTTCTCCTGGCTACAACCACCCCTCAGGTAGTTGTAGACAGCAATAAGGTCACCCCTGAGCCTCCTCTTCTCCAGGCTAAATAACCCCAGCTCCCTCAGCCTCTGCCTGTAGGGCTTGTGCTCAAGGCCTCTCAGCAGCCTCGTTGCCCTTCTCTGGACACGTTCAAGCATCTCAATGTCCTTCTTAAATTGAGGGGCCCAGAATACACATTCTTTTATGACAATATAAAGCATCTGCTTGCTTGTCAAAGATAACACTAAAATATTTACACTATTAAAATGAAAATTCAGTATGAAGAAGAAATCACCTACATAGAAATGTACTGGAAGTAAGAGACAAAAAGACTGATGATGCGACTAAACAAGTGCTTGTTAAGCCATGTTGACTATTTCACCATGCAAGACCAAACGACAGTGAAGAGAATGAAATGAGGTTGGATACTAAAACACTTTTATCATGCATATATATTCCATTTTACAAATTTCATGTGCTCTCTTCCTCACAGGAGGAACAGCACCTTTTCTGTGACTGTCATCTGGGCGCCATCAGCACTGGCCCTCTTGCTCTGTGATTCTCAACACCTTCATGACATTCCCAAGTTGTTCATGCTTATGTTCTTCTATTCTTATAACTGAGCAACTCTCCATATAGGGTCAATGAATGTTCATATGCTAACACTACTGACCACTAGCCCTTGATTGTGCTAATTGCCAGTTTCTCATAGAAATATTTGGATGAACTTAGGTGTAACTAGAGTTGTAGTAAGATTATTTGGATGGAGAAGGCTCTAAGGTCACATGTGTCTGCAGGAATCTGGGGAAAAAATCTGCTAACACATTCAAACAATACACAGGAGAATATGGGTAGGAAACATCAGTATGCAGCAAAACAATAGAATCATTTGCTACCAGACTTTGATAACAGATCATCTAAATATTTTGCCTAAACAGTTAACAAAATCTAATTTCTGAACAAATGTGTGTTGTTTTGGGTTTTTTTTTTTTGGAGGGGGTGGTGGAGGTTTTTTTGGGTTTTTTTGTGTAGTTATTTGGGTTTGGTTGGTTGGTTTTTGTTTTACAGGCTGCAACATTTTCCTTGGTTTTGCAGATGTTGTAATGATAGTTCTGCACAGGTTTTCTAAGACACAAGTCTAGCAGACTGGTGTTGGGCTTTTTCTTTAGTGCTCCCTATTCTGGCTTTCTGTTTCAGGAAGATCACAGTACCTATGGAATGAATACAATGACAGAAGACAAAGAGACCGTATGATCTATGCTTGCCAGTTGAACAAAAGCAAAAGAATGTGGATTTGTTAATGAAATAGTTGAAACTCATGTACGGTTTAGATGCTGAGGACACTGAAATTTTTAGTGTGTTTTGAGAAACAGTAAAATTCAAGAAGTGGAACCTGCATTTTTTTAATGCCAGTCTTTCAGTTTGTCTCCTCTCATGATTTAGTGAGGACACAAGGCTTTTAAGTTTCCATGATTCAGGGTCTGGATTCTTTCCTGAGGATGACAAGACAGAAGACTGTAAAAGGCTATAAAGATAGCTTAGACTATTGGACTTTTGACTGCTGGCAGATTTAAAATTAGGTCCTTGGGGTGAGAAGCACATTAGTAGACTCCATAATCTACTTTTTCACTGACTAAACTGAAATATAAAAATATTGTACATATATTTTACACTGCCATTGGTATTATGCATCATGCCATATACTGGGAAATGACAATTAAAACAAGGTAGTAAAAAAATCTCAGTATAGCAAATAGTCTTCAACAATTTTTATAGACAACTCTTGAAATATCTTAATTACTCTCACTAAAAGAAATTTGTTTTTAAAAGGTAAAGAGTATTAAAATACTAAAAGTATGTGTTAAACTACTTCTTTTAAATTTATTTTTAGTTTAATTTACTGCATTGAGAAGCTTTAGATACACTTAATCTGCATCACCACTATTACACTTTGTGCTAGTTTGAGCCTAGCTAGAATGTTTTGTTGAGAAGGGCTAGATAATAGGCTGAGAAATGAAAACAATGGTGATGTCTACTTCACTCACAGTCTTGCTGAGATGTGTAGAAAGGAAAAGCAAAACATTAGATAAAGTCACTTCGCTTGGGCAATTTGCTCTGGGCTGTGCTCTCAGCTCTTTGCCTGCTGGGGAGCTGGGGCTGCTGGCTGAACTCCATCTTGCTTTCTAACCTCACCCTCCATTTGCTTTTTTGGCTGATTCACCTTTGCCTCTTAATATCTCTGGCCGAACCTCCGTTATTCCTTGGGACTGGGGTAAGGTTGAGAGGGGTAGGGGGAAGGTGAGGGGGTGGTTGAGAGCCCCTTCTGGGGACTCAGGTTTCTGGAAGGGGAGTTGTTTCTGTATTACCTTTTTTACCTTGTATATTTCTGTATATATCTGTATATACTGTAAATATCTGCTTGTGTATTGTGCTAGCTGTAAATATAAGCTTCATTCATATTTCCAGAGCCGGCTGAGTCTAGTCTGGGTGATTTCTAAAGTGTAGGGGGGCGGGGGACAACCAAACCACCACACACTTCAAACTGGTCAGTGAGATAAATATCAAGTACCAGCATTTCATGAATAAATGAGAAGATATTTTAGGATGATAAAGCTGAAATAGAGAAATAGGACCTAGCCTTGAGATGTGAAATGGAAATCCTGAGTTTCTGTTGTTACTGTTATGTTCATATCCATGAAAACTTCCTCATAGGCTAAACAAACAAATGGACAGATTAAAACCATAAATTGGTTTTCTTTCTGAGGAGTCTCAGAACATTTAAAAATATACTATTTTACAACTTCAATTTATTTCTGTGCTTCATATCACAGCATAAGAAAATCTTATTTTAGGAAACAAACATTAATTGTTGAGTTTTCACCTATTCCATAGAAACATCCTCAATAACTTCTTGATTTTGTTAGACCCAAACTGTGAAATGTTTTGAAGTCATTATTTTTATTTGGTTTCTTATCAACAGTACCCATAAGACTATATAAAATAAATTTTATGTCTTGATGTAATCAGATACCAGGCAACAATTCTGGAAGATGTAAATTATATTAATGTTTGGATATTTTCTGTGTTGCCTGTAAAAGTAAAAAAATCCAGTGACCTGGCAAAGTTTTAACTGAAACAACATCAAAAGGTAATGGGAGGGAGCTGCTGTATCAATGCATTTATTCTGATAGCATCTATGCATTTTGCTTATTTCTACTTAGCTGAGACATTCTACCAGCATATGGCTTCACATTTCTATGTGTGTTGATGTATTTCAGGAAAGTGCATTGTAATCTATTAACGATTATATGAGTTTAGAATATTAAAGCATCACGTTTTATCTTACGCATATCTATTAACACATGTGGTAAGCTGCTTATTATACTATTGTCATTTGTAGTAAAATAGCTAAGAATCAGGGTTTTCATTATAATTCCCAATTTTAGGGGCTTATAATTCATCAGTAAACCTTTGCTCTGGACTGACAGTTCACATGAAAATTCTATGCTGAGCATCATAATTTTGTTTGGGGAAAAAAAAAGATTGCACTGTAAAATCAGGAAAAACAAATACTGGGAGATAATTTCCATTTTTTACTGTTTTCCAAAACAGCTGATGGTGCTGAAGATGCTGTGGAATAAATATTACTGTATTTGTTCTCTCACTTTCACTAGTTTATACCAATATGCTAAAGGCAGATGAATCATGCTTTATGTAAAACACATACAATCCATTTCAGATACATGTTGTCACTCTCAGTCTTTTTGCAGTTCCCTGTGGAGTACATATATTAATTTTCATTGCTGGAGTTTCATGTGGGAACATTTTTCTAGGTTGTGTAACTTGGAAAGATTAAGAGTGAGATGAATTCACAAGTGTTTGATTTGCCAGAGATCAGACAATAACTCTCAATTCATCAAAAAAAAAAAAAAAAAAAAAGGCAAGTATCTATGAAGACTCAAGGAAGAAGCAGGAACAGAACATGAGATAAGAGGTGAAGGATCCACGTTACATGCTGGCAGGAGACTTCCAAGAAGGACAAATGAAGGCAACTAAGCAATGCAATGAGTGAATTTCTGCAGTCATTATTTGAAACGAAGGCAAAAGGAAACAGTTATAGTGTATAAATAGAAATGATGATTAAGTAGTTGCCATGATCAGCATACTTAAACATTAGTTAGATGCACAGGGTTTTGAGCAGCATGTTTCATTAATCTAATTATGTATATAAACATTATTCTCAAACTATAGTTCATGTAATAAAGTACATACTAAATCAATGTTAGAATCCATGTGCAGTCTCAGTGCAAGCTTGGCCAGCAGTTCTGCCATCCCAGGAACTCCCTCAGTTACAGCAAGGTCCAGGTAAGGAGGTCATACCTCTGCCTGTTCCTCATCTTTTGGCAGGATCATGGCATTATGTCTTTCACTTGGTTTTGTGTTTTCACACTGGAAAGAAAGGATTTTTTTGTGATTGGTAACCATTAAATAGTTGTAACAAAATATTTGTGGCCTTAAACAAGACATGTTTTTTTAGAAAGAAAAAAAACACCAAAGAAATGAATGTTTTGCTACATAGGTAACATGTACAGAAAATATAACACTGGCAGAATTGTAACACAGAGCATGGTCAGCAATAAAGTTAAGTGAAAGCTATATGTGCTGTAGTTCAGGAAAGAGTATGCCTTTTCAAGTGCCTTATTCCTGAGTCTCTAGCACACCATGACTTCCTTTTCCTTTCTCTCTGTATGCCAGTTTGTAACAGAGAACTGAGACATATATGTGAGTTAAGAGCAGTTAAAAGTTCCATGTGATTTCTAAGTATGTTGTTGTTCAGAGTATTTGTGCACTAAAGAGAAGTGGCAACTGATCATTGACATATATATAGTTTATAATATGGATTTTGGACTCACTGCAATGACAATAAAAATAAATGAATATTTAAAAAATATGAGCATACAATATGCAAATAAAAATATTTCCCTTAGATTTCTACACTTCTACATATATAAATTAATTTCTACACAATATTGAAATAGAAAATAAGACCCAGATATGAAATTGTGCGAGCTGTTAACAAACAAGCAAAGTTCTTGCATGAAAGGAATGGTTATGTTCTGAATTTTACAACATCATTAACTTCTTCAATATTAGCAGAAAATAGAAATAAAGAAAAGAAAGAAGAAGGAAGGGAAGGAAGGGAAGGAAGGAAGGAAGGAAGGAAGGAAGGAAGGAAGGAAGGAAGGAACTGAAAAAGCAACTTGAATAAATGGCATTGTTCTATTTTGCATCAGCATTGCCCACCCATTTTACTTGAAACAGCACTATAACTAAATATTTATTTCACTAGAAGTGATCAATAATGGCTGGTGACAGAACACACTCTTCTTTTTTTATAGCTTCCAAAATTTATGGTTTTCTTTGCATTTCTAATATACAGAACATCTGTTCTGAATAACATTTGGAATGTGTGTGAATGTGTTAAACTGAAACAATTGAATTAACTTCAAAGTCAAAGTTAGTGCTCCAGCTGGACTCACTCATTAGACACACCTGCCTACATAGCCAGTGAAACGCATTCACAACCTCAAATCTCTGTTTTGAAAAAACCCACATTGTTCTTTGGAAAAAGCAGCAAAAGGTATACTCCAGTATGTACAAGAGGTCCTACTATTCCATATAATGATAATAAGAAGACAATACATAATGCTCCAAATTATTTTAAAGAAGAAAAGCATGTAGCATACTCTGTCCTACCATTTGGAGAAGTGGACTGGATTCCAATTATTTGATATAGTGGAAGATTCCTGATCCCATTTAAGTACAGTTGGAATATACAAAACTACAACCATTGGGTCCAGACTGGAAATTTATTTTAAGAGTTTGGTAATCACTGTAGGATGCAATGGTTTAAATAACAAATGATGTTGTTTTTATTTTTCACTACATCTCAACCGGAATTGTGAAATACATGTCCACAGATAGTATTTGTCATAGCCCCAGAGTCTCTCCCTCTCCCTCTAAATATGCCAACAGGCATAATCTGGACTATGCATACAGAAAATAAGTGAACACTAGAACTGAAGTCTAGGATTACAGAAGAACACTAGTACTTTAGTCTAGTGAGATAAAATTACCTGATGAGGACACAATTCTGAAGCTATTCTTTATTTTACATAGAGCTTAGAGATAGAAGAAAATATTTTTGACCTTTGTATTTTACAAATGAACAAGGAAAGAGCAATAAAATATCTTCCTTATCTCACATATCCACCTTTTACTGTAAATTATACTCTTTCTTGGGAGCAGTAGCAATTTGAGATTAGATCCAGGAAGAGATTTAAGCATGACATCAGGTAGTGTTGTGTAGTCTTTTTAAAGCCTTATGCTTCCTAGTGGAATCCCACATTCCAGCTAGAGTGCTTAGGCTTCCCATAAACACCTCAAGAAATTGAGGTCTGAAGAATTAAGGTCAATTTTAAAACCAGGAGCTTGTTTCTGATTATAAGATCCATAAAAGATAGCAGGTAGCAAAAGGAGACATTGAGGTGCATAACAAGACACAGTGAAAACAGGGCTTGAACCCAGAGCCAAGTCCCAATTACAAGACACCATGCCTGTATACTGGCTCCCGACATCTGCTGCTTATTACAGCCTTTTACAGAACATGACTAGAAGAGTTTGACTATCTGTCCTTTTTCTCCTGTTCCCTCAAAACTTTCACACACTACAATAGATAATAAGGAAAAAGGTTTCCATCCCTACTTCCTTTTGAAGCTGTTTTATTGTGTTGGTTTTTTTTCCCATGAAATAAATACATTTTTGTTGGACCAGCAGGCATAAACAACTCCCTTCCAGTGCACAGCATACACTTTTGAACAAAGAGATTAGGTGCCAGTAAATAATCAGTACTCTAAGTCAAGTATTCAGCAGAGCAGATAATCAAAGATTCTTTCCCTATCCACTAGCCTGTGAAGTCATGCTTAAATATTGAATGCTGAACATGTAATCATTTCCTACTAAGTGAAATAGCTAAGCCAGAAGGGACTAGAGCGTTGCTTTTGTTTCACCAAGTTGCAAAACAGAGACATTTCTGGTGTTAACAACACTGAAATGGGTATGGGAGGCAAAGATGGGATGGCTTTTTACGTGGCTGTGATGGTTTGGGTGTTCCCCGTCTCCCCACACTTTAGAAATCACCCAGACTAGACTCAGCCAGCTCTGGAAATTGAATGAAGCTTATTATTTACAGCTTGGCAAAATATGCAAGCAGATATTTACAGTATATACAGTTATATACAGAAATATACAAAGTAAAAGGTAATATGGAAACACAACAGCCCTCCCAGAAACCTGAGTCCCCAGGAGAGGCTCTGAACCGCCCCTTCACCTTCCCCCTACCCCTCTAGACCTTACCCCAGTCCCAAGGAAGAATGGAGGTTTGGCCAGGGGGTTAGGAAGCAAAGTGAATTATTTAAAGAAACGGAGAGTGAGGTTAGAAAAGAGATACAGCTCCAAGCTTGCCAGCAGCAGCAGCAGCGAGACCCCTTTATCTATGTTTTGCTTTTTGTTCTTATACATCTCAGCAAGCCCATGAGTGAAGTAGACATCACCATTGTTCTCCTTTCACAGCCTGTAATCTAGTTCTCACCAAAACATTGTAGCTAGGCTCAAACTAGCACAATGGCGTATCCCCCAAAATCTGCAGAAGCGCCTTTCTTTACTGATAAACTGGAGGAAACAAAACAGCATCTTGTGACAGCATCATTGTGTCAGCCAACACATGTACTATAAATGTCTGCTGCACTTAGACAAGTAGATACTGTCTAAAGAAAAACAGAAAAAATTATTTTTAAATTGCTGTCCATATATATAATTAATGTTGGTAACATCTAAATGTAGTAGTTACCTGGGGAAAGGTTAGTCAGACTACAATTATGGTTGCTGAATGTGAGCTTTTAGAATCTAAATTTTGGATTACAGAGTCACAGATTGGTTAAACTTGAAAGGGACTGCTACAGGTCATCTGGTCCAACTGTCCAAGCAGAGCCACCTAGAGACAGTTGCCTAGCAGGTTTCTCTACTCACCTAGAGCAGATTTAGGCACCTAGAGGAGGTTTTAAGATCAGTTTAGGAGCTTACATCCTTTTGTGGATTAGTCCCATTGTAACAACCTTTTGTAGTGATGTCACATACCAGTTGAAATAACTGTCCTGCTATAAGAGGATCATTGCATTGTTCCCAAAGACAAGAAATTCAAGCAATAAATATAAATGGATTGTATATCCATTCAGAAATAGCAAATACATAGAAGGAATTTATTACTATTTTTGAATTTTCTTACCCAGTTCCACTTGTTATCTCCATCCTGACAGATGGCCTACCACTTCAAAGCTATTTTGTTGAAACATGCATGAGTCATGACTAAAGAGTGTTGAAATGCAAATTAAGCATTCCTTAATATTCAATAATCTGAGGCTGAAGTCTCCTGCATTTTAAGGTCAGAGTTTTGAACTGATCTGGTTGACGAATGTAGCCAATGCTCTCTCAAAAGAGGAGAGCTGTCCGGGTGATTGATGTGACAGCAGCACCCAACCTGTAGTGTGCCTTTGAGTAATCACAAGTTTTGTGTAGAGATTGAGGCTACCAGACCACAACAGATCTGCTGAATGGTTACTATAAGACAGCAGTAAAAATTCAAGTTCTGTTCTGAAGTTTAGCTTAGTACAGTATAGCATAGTATCACTATTCTAGCTGGTTTTCCTTATGCCAGAGGCAGCAAACTCTCAATCTGGTATTCCTCTTTTCATCTGCTGCTTTCCTTTGCTTGCTTGCTTGCTTCCTTCCTTTCGTCCTTCCTGCCTGCTTTCATGCCTTCCTCCCTCTCTTCTTGCCTTTCTTTCTGAATGCAATTCCAGAGCAATTATTTCTCAACAAGCTAGGGTTTCATTACTGGACTGTGAAAAGAGCTAGATAAAAGAAGTAACAGGTTAGGGACAGTTATGCGTGAGAAAGTGAGAGATTATCACGAAAGGCATAGTACACAAATTTAGCTTTTGTGGAGTCTTGAAGATTTCCCTCATTTTTCTGTTTCTTCACAAGCTAGGTTTCTATTTATCAAATACTGTGTTGGGTGTGGGATTTGTCTTTTTTTTTCCCCTTTCCTGAAACAGTGGAGCTTTCTTCTGAACACAAAAGCTCAGAAACTCATTAGGTAGTATGTCAATATTATGAGAATTTAAAAAAAAACCAAAACAAAACCCAACAACAACAAAAAAAAAAGCTGTATTATAGTACAAATTACAAGTAAAAGAGATAGAATCACCATTATAAGAAATGTTTATAACTACACTTATTATCAGTTTGTCACAGATATTATAAAAGCCCTATGAGGAGAGGCTGATGGAGCTGGGATTGTTTAGCTTGGAGAAGAGGAGGCTCAGGGGTGACCTTATTGCTGTCTACAACTACCTGAAGGGTGGTTGTGGCCAGGGGGAGGTTGCTCTCTTCTCTCAGGCGGCCAGCGCCAGAACAAGAGGACACAGCCTCAAGCTGTGCCAGGGAAAATTTGGGCTTGAGGTGAGGAGAAAGTTCTTCACTGAGAGAGTCATTGGACACTGGAATGGGCTGCCCGGGGAGGTGGTGGAGTCGCTGTCCCTGGAGCTGTTCAAGGCAGGATTGGACGTGGCACTTGGTGCCATGGTCTAGCCTTGAGCTCTGTGGTAACAGGTTGGACTTGATGATCTGTGAGGTCTCTTCCAACCTTGGTGATACTGTGATAAAAGAGATAATGAAATGTATGAAGAACTGGCATGTCCTCAATCAAGACTTTTCTATGGTTCCAAGCTTGTAATTCTCAGGATCTAATATATATGATCTGGTGGGTCAGAAAGCTTCTGAGCCAAGTTTTTCATCTTTCTAGCTTTTAAATGCAGTAATTTGTTTGGTATCATTAGGAGATAGATTTGTAGAGTTTGTTTTGGTATAAGAACTGTCAGAGAAAGATGCAATTGCAGTAGGTGAAAAGAATATCCTGCCATATTGATTCAAAATTGTCCTTTGAAAATAAGTGAGACTGACCCTGACTGATCTTTCTTTGTTTGTGGTGACTCTTAAAGAATGCAATTAAAGAGGTCATCGTATGTGTTCCAGTGCAGCAGTATTTCGTATCTGTTCCCATAGCAACAACAACACTGCAGAAACAAGTAGTTCAGGCTACAGTCTATGTCACATTGGTATGGGGAAGCTCTCCCTGGCAGGGTAATAACTATAACTTTCTAGGTTTCAAAAGACATTGTTTAAAACTGTGCTACTAAACAATGACTTTACTTAACGAGAGTTTTATGGTACCAAAGAAGGAAGAGCTACAGATCAGACATAGATAGTTCTATTTGTAGAAATAATTCTTTCTACTGACATCATTTTAAAGCAAAAATAATTTTGCTGACTATAGGCACAGTACCAGTTAAAAAGTACTGCTGAATTCTGATCACTGTGCTTTACTTGGAAAGCTGTAATAAATCACAAATAGTAGAAAACTGTTAATCAGACCAAGTTGTGGTTTTATTAAAGTAACAGTATCATTTGTGACATTGTTAGAACCATTTGCTTTATATGTAGATGAGTGTTTGTTGGTACTTTGTTTTAAAAAAGTTCAGGTTTCATAATCACAGGATCACAGGAAATTAGGGGTTGGAAGGGACCCAAAGAGATCATCGAGTCCAACCGCCCTGCCAGAGCAGGGCCGCACAATCTAGTACAGATCACAGAGGAATGCATGCAGACAGGCCTTGAAAGTCTCAAGGGAAGGAGGCTCCACAATCTCTCTGGGGAGCCTGTTCCAGGGTTCTGTGACCCTTGAAGAAGCTCCCCCTTGTGTTGAGGTGGAACCTCTTGTGCTACAGCTTACACCCATTGCTCCTTAGAATCATAGAATCAACCAGGTTGGAAGAGACCTCCAAGATCAACCAGTCCAACCTAGCACCCAGCCCTACCCAGCCAACTAGACCATGACACTAAGTGCCTCATCCAGGCTTTTCTTGAACACCCCCAGGGATAGTGACTCCACCACCTCCCTGGGCAGCCCATTCCAATGGCAAATCACTCTTTCTGTGAAGAACTTCCTCCTAACATCCAGCCTATACTTCTCCCAGCACAACTTGAGACTGTGTCCCTTTGTTCTATTGCTGGTTTCCTGGGAGAAGAGACCAACCCCACCTGGCTATAACCTCCCTTCAGGTAGTTGTAGACAGTAATGAGGTCTGCCCTGAACCTCCTCTTCTCCAGGCTAAACAACCCCAGCTCCCTCAGCCTCTCCTCATAGGGTTTGTGTTCCAGGCCCCTCATCAGCCTTGTTGCCCTTCTCTGGACACATTCCAGCACCTCAACATCTCTCTTGAATTGAGGAGTCCAAAATTGGACACAGTACTCAAGGTGTGGCCTGACCAGTGTTGAGTGCAGAGGAAGCATAACCTCCCTCATCCTACTGGCCACACTGTTCCTGATACAGGCCAGGATGCCATTGGCCTTGTCCTATCACAGGGAGCAAGTAGTGTAGAAGTAATATAGAAGATAAGTGAATAATCACTTTCACCTATTAGATTCATTATGTGAACTGAATATTGAAAGTATTTTCTTAAAAATAAAGAGTTTATTATTGCCTTATTAAATGTTTCTGTTATGTTTTATTAGCAGTGAACAGAAAAAAATGTTGTGTGACAAAAAAAATAAAGGATAAACCTAAAATTAAAAAGAATTCTAAAATAGAAGGACTTTTTCCTGCTCTCATACAGGGAAGTTCTTCACATTAAAATTGCAGGGATTAGTTGAACTACCTAATAGTTTAATATAATCTACCAAATTAGAATACACTATCTTAACACATTTGTTCTATGGTAACAAACACAATAGTTAAAGATGCAGAATGGTTTGCAATATAACCTCTAATTTTCACACCTGCATGATAGTTTAAATTGTCCCTTTCAGGGGAAACTTTCCATATTGTTCTGTGTCCAAATTAGGGTTTTCTTTGTTTGTTCCAGGTTTTTTTTAGATTTAATGATACACCAGCCAGCTATCTTCAAGTCAAGGAAGAGTACATAGTTGTAATTTTAAAACTATCTACTGCTTTTATTTTTAAAGGTCTCTCTATAAACAACTGAAATATGAAAGAAAGTTTTTCAGGCTGTGCCCCAGGAGAGAGTTGAACCTCTCCTGACAACATAATGAGGCCTGTCCATCCAGCAGGGCAGTTTCATTATGCCAGGAGGCTCCCAACTCAAAACTCCTGCCCCCTTCCCCCACTTTCCCTCCCTTCAACAATAACCAGATCAACCCCCATATAGTTCACGTGATAAATCTCGAGAGATCTGAGGTGAGATGTGTCGTGGACATAGGGAATTAATGTGGCTGAGTCAGAAATTCTAAAAATAGAATTATTTTGTTTTTCTGGAACCCCACCTCCAAACTATATACAAAAATTAGTTTGGTTTATTTACAGATTCAGTTTGATTGGGAATTTCTTCCAAAAAGGATATTATAGATAAATTTAGAGATTTAAGAAGTCAGAAAATGGAAAAGGCTAAGCTATAAACACAGCTTTACCCCACTATCAATCAGGCTGAGCAGAGAATTAAGAGAACAGCAGGTCTTACTTACAGAGGTGAGATAGGTATTGGACAGTGATCCATTGCTGGATTCCTCTGCAGAAGCAGCCTTCTGATGCTGCAGGGAATATCCAGTAATATAGATCCGTGCAGCAGAAGTCTAAGGTGAGTGTCAGAGCTGCCAAATGCAGAAATGTCTCAAGCACTTCTTTCACGAGTGGGATGATCATGGAACAATGCTGCCTTCGAAGCAGCAAAGGAGAGCCCAAAACTGCAGCCAAGAAGCTGGCTGCTGATATGGTGTGAGAGGGCCCAGTTTGGTTGCCCCCGACAGCTCTCTCAAATGACCTCAGGGCTTGCCAAGCCTGCAAGTTTGCACAGAAAAGTGCAAAAGTGGGGAGAACCATCCAAAGCAGGAGATATGGTGAAACTGAAAGCCATACAAAAAGATAGGAGCAATCCAAAGGTGGGGATGGTCCAGTTGTGGCAGGAACCTGTCCTGTTGGGCGCTCTGTCAGGAGCGCTTTCAAGGTGGGGAACTCTCAAGGTGGGAACCTCTTCCCTTCTCCCTTGCTCTATTTAAGCTTTTATAGACTAAGTGTCCAATTACCGTTTTATACTGGGTGTGAAAACCCAGCCAACCACCAGCCTGATTCCAGCACACTTTCCACAGTGGTCAGCCCACGTGTGGAAAGGTGCCTTTTGCTGTTCCCCCCTCAAGCCCGCAGGGCTTCCATTCAAACCTGCAGGGTGGGGGAGAAGAGGAAAGGAATTTGAGGTATCCCAGGACACGATGTCAAAAAGATGACAAGGAGGTTAGAGGAAAAAGAGTTAGGTCGAATTAGAGTTAAGAGAGAGGCAACCACACAGATCCACCAGAGAGAAGGAAGAGAACTGAGAGCTGAGAAGTGTGTGAGAAGTGAGTGTCTTATCTCTATTTTGCCTCGTTGCATTTCTTAGCAGAAAAAACGAGTGATACGGAGTACTGTTGTGGGTTTTTTTACCTTTCTTCTCACAGCTAAGGACTTAATTTCTCTCAGTGAAATATTCCAGTTAGCCTCAAACTAGCACAGGTGAGAAGGCTGGAGAAAGATCATTGCGAAAACTGATGTTTGAACACCTTAACACCAAATACATGGCATAGTTCAGAGGCAAGTTTCTGGTGTCTGTATGCAATGTACACGGATGGTGAAATTTCTGGGGTAAGGATTGTGTGCCATTTGCTCCAATACGCAGGGAGCCACATAAAATGCCTGAATGTTTGTGGTGCCCTGGTTCAGACTCATTTCTTTTACCCAGGATCCTTCAGGATCCACTTTCTAATGCTTTAAACATACTATTTCCCTAGCAATGCATCAGCTAGACTTACAAATGATTTTTTGGTTATTTGCCTCTCTCTGCTGGAGTGTTTTCCTCTTTTCTGCCCTCTTCCTTATGGATGTTTGTAGTCCAAATGCTTTGTTCAAGAAGTTCCATCTTCCTGGCATTACCCTGTATGCTTTAACAGACTGTCTTCCCTCCTTTGTGTTTTTGTCCATTGAAATCCTGTATGAAAACATAGAAGTTTTATGAAATTGTAACTAAAAATGTGGAACTCCAATGGTGACTCTAGATAAGTTCTAAGAGTGTATTCCACAATAGCTCAAGAGAATAATAATAATAATAATAATAATAATAATTTTTAAAAGTCCCTGACCATCTGCTGAGATCTTTGAGCTGTTATAATAGCAGAAACACCAATAATAGTGAGGAAAGGAGGAAAACCACTTCCACAAGACAAGTAAAAGACTTCTAATTTTTATTGCAACCTCACATTGTTAGTGGTTAGTTGCAGGAGAAACTGTTGATAGAGGCAAGAGAGATTAATGACAGAAGAAAGTCGAATGAAGTGCATTCCTTTCCAAGCAATACAAGCTGAAGTATTTGTGGAATAGGTGGGACTGATGAAACAGGTTATTATGAAGCTTCATTTTCTCTTGATGCTGAAAGAAACTACCTACCTCAGTACTTTGCCATTATTTGCGTAGTGAAGTTGAGATGAGATTCAGAAAAGAGTACGACTTAGGGTTTTTTTGCAGCAGTAGTCAGAGTAAAAGGCAAGTAAAGGGCAAGAATTGAGCTCAGCATTTTCATTTTCCACTTGGGACGTTATATATTACATTTGCATTTTATATGTTGCACGCAATTTTCTGAGCATTTCCCTTCTGACATTTATGCCATATGAGATGGCTAAGTGTTTGATCACTTGCACTACTGTTATCACTTTTAAATTATGGAAGGTGCTTGCTGACAGGAAGATACAGACTTTGGAATAAATTGAGCACAAGCCAAAGAGAGGAAGAGACAGGAAGAAGGGGGAAAAAAAAGCAGAAGGAATAGAGAGATTAAAGAAGTGACGGAGATTACATTTTTAACAAGCTTTCATTCCTTGTTTGTTCCCTAACTTTTCATGTAAAGACAAGCTATTTCAGAACACTCAATCTTAGTTTCTTATCTTTAAAAGGCAGATAATATTACTTAAAACTCTCTCTAGTGCTTTGAAGATCAGAACTAAAAAGCATTTAAATACAAAGAAAAGAAAATATTTTGATATTTCTGTAAGAAAGGCTTCTTTATATCTTTCCATTTGGAAAAAGCTGATCCCTCTTAAGAAAAAGTGGAAGGCTGTTATGACAGAGGTCCAAATCATCTGTTTAGGACATTTGTGTTACATTAGTTTTCTTTACTTCAACTTTAGTCTCACAAAATCTCTGTTGTTTTTTCTGACTCCATATTTTTATGAAACTGTTCCTACACAGATCACTATTGGAATTTCTGGTTTCTGTGCATAGAAAGATATATTTGTAAGGTAATAAAGATGTTAATTTTAATATATTTTTTGCTAATGCTCTTAGGAGGTGTTAGAAGGCAAGAGACAATTTATTAAATCAAGAGTAACTCACAAGCTGGAGAGGGAGGTCTCAGTCAAAGAGAGCAAAGGGAGAGGATTGATAGTGCGTGACTGTGCTCAGCTAGGTGAGAAGTGTCCTTGATCCAGCAAAAGGAAATGACTTTCCACTCTGTTCAGGTGCAGGAGGTTGTCACAGACATCCACAAGATGAACAACAGATCTTTTAATGAGTTTCCTTATGTGGATTTTATTAGCAATAAAAATGTTACTGTTTCACAGTTTGCCTCATTGCGTTTTCAGAAACATTTGACAGGTACATGCCACACTGATATACTGATTCTTGGAAATCCGTTGAGTTTCTGTAGTTGTTTGTACATTGGCAAAGATAAAATCATCCAATTAAATTTCAAGACAAGTGCTTAACTTCTGCTTTTGTACTTTTTAAGATGAGTCTGCATAATCTTCCAGAAAAGAAGAGAAACACATTCTGAGCTTGAAAGGTGAACTCTTAGCTTAACTTTTTAAAACTTGAACTAAAAAAAGCTGTTTGAGATTTTATTCTTAGCATAACAAATGTCTATTAAAAATATTTTCTTTTTAAAATAGATTGCCTTCCTTCTTCAAAACTGACAAAACCTCGCTTCATCTTTCTAAGATTTGTTACTGATAACTCAATACTGGACACTCAAGCTTTTAAGTGTTGTATGTCACAGCCCTCTGAAATTTTGAAATAGAAAGAGTGAATTCATTTGAGGTTCTTTTAAATTCTTTTAATCTTGTCTGTTCACTTTTAGTGTGTTGGCTTTCTTCTGACAGATGTGAGGACCTGCAAGGTTTCATTACAGGGGCTAAAAAGAACCTCAGACTCACCAAGTCCTACACTGCTACTTCTGCTCTAGTAATATTTTTTTCTTATAGGAAGAGAATAAATGAGAAGAAGGTTTTCTAAATATGATTATAACTAGTAAAGATGAACTATTTAAGACTGTCATTATGGAGGACGACTTTGTTATGACTAAAGTTGAACTAACAGTCTTCAACACCTCTAGGGTAGGAAAAAATGTAAAAAGGACTAAAGAAATCAATCAACTCAGGGAAGTAAAAAGGTATAGTTGAGGGAAAGTAAGAAAAAACAAAAGAATTTAAGAGAGCTGATACTTGTAAAGAAACGAAAGTAAAAGCATAATTAAAAATTATGTCACTGTAGAGGACATTCAGGGAGAATACCAAGAGATGAGTTTGATTAAATCATGCACCTTCTATAGAACTTAGGCACAAGAATATGAAAGGTAAAATATATGACTAAGTTTTGAGTTACTAAAGAAGAACTAAAAAGTAGCACAGATGCATAGGGACAAAATTAGAAAGAAGAAAAGAATGTCTCAAGAACAAAAGGTAACTATTAAGAGGCAATAAAAAGCATCATTAAGTCATCCTAAGAGGATGATGCAGTCAGATGTAAACAAGACTAGGAAAAGTGTTGATTGGATACCAAGCTACTAAACAGTCATAGGTTTAAATGGTCCTTTTTTAATCAGTCCTCACTAGAAAGATTTGCTGCCATCATATACCAGCAAAATTTCTCATGTCAATCACACTTTAGCAACCAAGAGGAAAAAATGGACTCTTAAATAATGAAAATAAACATTTAAAGGGTCTCTGAAGGGATGATATATTTGTAGTGATCTGGGTTTTGTTTAGGTGCATAAGGTACACTAGGGCTACTGGCATTATATAAACATCAGAAAGTCTCCAGACAATGTGAGAAATACAACCTAGTACTTACTAGAGGAAACAACTGAGTGTCAGTTCTGCTAAGGAGGATAGGGAATTACAGAGGTTCACACTCTATGTAGTCAGCAGTGTCTTTCTGCTCTATACTGGAAAGCAAAACAGAAGTACAGCCAGGAAGGTAGCAAAACAGAAGTACAGCCAGGAAGGTATGTAAATGTGTACATACATAATCCTTCTGCTCAACTCAGCATCTTCCAGTCTATGTTCCATTGTTAGACACAGATAAGCATCAGACTGTCCTGAAGTGGTCTGCATAAAACAGCATGTGAAGGGTGTAGAAGCAGTATCTCAACCGAAGTGCTATCAGTAGTGTCATATTTATTTTAATATTTGTGCATCTTTCATGTGAAGAAAAAAGTAAAAGCAGTGTTTGATTGTTCTGCACCATAATGTACATGTTAACAATAATTCTTCTGGTAATAACAGAATTACTGGTTAAATGATGTGGTTTAATCCAAAGAGAAAGGAGAGAAAACTGGGATCATACTTATCTGGCTAAATAAAGATGTTTGCTGTGTAATCATCTGCTTTTCATCTCCTTGTTCAGACTGCATAGCTTATGTAGACTAATAGGTTCTTCTTGGGCAAATTCAGCTTGTCCAGATGTAAATATCTAAAACAGAACAGATAAACAGCACCCCAGAAGTGTTTCTTTTTCTCCATTTGACTAGAATAACCATCTCAGATATAGATATTAAGGCAATGGAGATATCAAAAGAGAAATGAGAGCATTTCAACCTTCAATATCACAGTGCCAAAGCAGAGGAGCAAGCAGCAACAATTTCATGTGAAAGGCAAATGAGAAAATATTTGTAGTTTAGAATGGGATAAAAGTTGGGTTAAGGATTTTTGTTTGTGTTTTTTGCTGTTTCCCTAGTGGGGAAAAGAAAATAGACTGGCCTCATTATTCAGAGAACAAGAATGACTTCTCAAACTTTAAATAGATTATTCCAAACTAATTCAGATGAAGGAAACATGGAAGCTGGTTTAGACAATCCTGACAGATTTTCACTCAGCACATCCCAATGTAATGCATGGGTTTATAGTCCTATGAGCTAAGCTGAGAGGTAAGAGAGGGGAAGGTGTACTTGATTCTTAAGGGATTTTGAAAGCTAGCCCAACAGCAAGCTAAAAGCCAGGGCTTAGTGTATATATACTGTGCTAAGGGAAACGTTTGTGTATTGCAAATCTTGACAATTCCCTAAGGTTCTGCCTGTGTCTACAGTGAATCTCACAAGTGCATTAGGGCTTGCGCTCATTCCCTTTTCACTTCTCAGAAACCACAATTCACTGAGAAATTGTTTTCCATGGCACTTGTAGGGATTGCATCAATGCCATTTACTGTACCAGAATGCACATAAAGAGAGTGTTCCTAACCTCTGCCTTAGGAGGTGGGGAACAGTTAAGGGAAAAGGACAGACACTAAAACTTGCAGAATTCCCTACTACTCAGCAAAGTTTTGTCTCCCTGACTTACGAAAAAGCAGATGGCCATCTAAATCATCACAAGAATTCCCTTACTTTCTAACTCAGCAGGCAGAGAGTGACTATTAAATACACCTCTGGGAAAGTTAAGCTTTATTGATGTATGCTTGATGTGCATTTTAAGTCCAGCTTGTGGTACATGTCCAGAATAGTGAGTGATTGATGCATTTTGCAAAAAATCTTCAAGACCAAAGTTTAATTCATAGGTGAAGGCTGTTATGAGAAACAGAGCATGATATATTTGAAGATCATGTTCATGAACACCTAAAGAATTTAAACGTGCACAAGTCCTTGGGGCCTGACGAGATCCACCCATGGGTCCTGAGGGAACTGGTGGCTGAAGTTGCTGAACCACTGTTCATCATATTTGTAAGGTCATGGCAGACTGGTGAAGTTCCTACTGGCTGGAAAAGGGCAAACATAATGCCCATCTTCAAGAAGGGAAAAAAGAATGACTACAGACCAGTTACTCTCACCTCTGTGCCTGGCAAGATCATGGAGCAGATCCTCCTGAAGGCTCTGCTAAGTCAAATGGAAAACAAAGCAGAGGTGATTGGTGGTAACCAGCAATGGCTTCACCAAGGGCAAATCATGCCTGACACATTTAGTGGCTTTTATGAGGAAGTCACAGCAACAGTGGACAAGGGAAGGGCAACTGACATCATCTTCCTGGACCTGAGTAAGGCATTTGACTCTGTCCCACATGACATCCTGGTCACCAAACTGGAAAAACACAGACTTGATGGGTGGAGCACTGCTGGATAAGGAATTGGCTGNTGCAGAGCAGCCCTGTGTAAAAGGACCTGGGGGTCTGGGTTGATGAAAAGCTCAGCAGAAGCTGGCAGTGTGCACATGCAGCCCAGAAAGCAACTGTGTGCTGGGCTGCATCAAGAGAAGCGTGGCCAGCAGGGCAAGGGAGGGGATTCCAACCTAAACCGTTCTGTGATTCTGTGATTCTATCAACCAGAATCAACAGTAGTATCTTATCCATTAGGTGCCTGAACCTACTCCCAATAAAATGCATGGGTGCATTTTCCCATAGCTTTCTTCAATGCCTGTAAATTAAAAAGGAAGAAAGAGTTTGGCTAGAATGAGAAGAGTCTTTTTGCTGTAATGTAGGCTTGGATCCATATTTAGAGAAATACAGATGTATATAGATTAAAAAATGCTCAAGAATCTGTGCAGTTTGTCTGTATTTCAGGTTAACATTAAGAAGAACATTCGTTAAGTGTTTTGCTGTATTCAGAGAAGGATATGCCAACCTCCAGTGCCAAGCAATGTCTGCCACTGAAAGGTCATTCTCCACATCCAGAATACGTTTACACATTACCAATGTGACAGAAAGGTGAACGTTACGCAAGACAAATATTGTTCTCTTTTTAATATGCGTCATGCACAGACAATGGCAACAAAAAAGGACTGAAAAAAAACCCAGATGACAAAACTGTTGTTTGAAAGAATGCTAACAAGTGTCACTTCTGTCCTGGGTTTTGTTACACTCATAAACATGAGGGAGCCTATGCTCATTCCAAGACATTGAGGTCTTGAAAGAAGGAAGTCTCTTGGCCTCAGTTGCTGAAGCATTAGAAACAAAATTAATAAGAAAAACATGCTTGGATGCCAAAAACAGTGATAGTGCTGATCCACATAGTTTTGGTCTAATGTGACATGTTTTATGTCAGCCACAGTTACATTCTGTTAGCAGTATTTCATAGTTTTCCACTGTCTGCAGACGAAATGCAGACATCCAGACTCACAGTGAAACATAAACATCAAAAAGTTAATTAACACAGAGCTCTAGCTGTTATTTAACAGAGTTTTTTATCCTCTTGCCTAACCTCTCCTTTCTTTACTTAACCATCTTAAAAAGTGGAAGGAAAATAGGAACAAGAAACTGCAGTCAGCATCAATTTATTTATTTCTTTTTAGCAGCAGAAGTGAGTAGGCAGGACTAACACCATATTCTTCATCTGAAATTTCAGGTTGATAAAATGCATAACAAGTTGGCACAGATACAAGAAAGTTCTCGTTCTTCAACTCGTTTTGGAACTGGAACAGTTGTGACTAATGTATTGACTTGTTTATGTCAGTTGAGAAAATAAGAGCTGAGTTGAGAAAGATTACACTTGTGAGTGTTGCTATGGGCACATTTGACAATAGAGGTGCCATAACGGCTCAAATTCTTGAATGCTGTCAGTAATATTTGAAGTGCAGGAGTGTACTGATCTGCTGGAGTAACAAGCAGAAACATTTCTGGATTTTCTCACCAGAACAGTGGAAATAGGCTTCGTTTGCACTGCTGTTCGGATGACACCAGGGACATCTTTTGAGAAGACATGAATACCTTGCTAAGTGACATGTGAAAACCATCGTAACACAAGAGCTTTGGCATATTGAGCTAATGATGTACAGTGCTGGGCGGCGGTTGAAAGTGGTGTTTATTGGCATGTAGAAATGTTTTTCCATGTAAACTTTCTCAATGCAAGAGCTGTAAGTTCGGCCAAAGATGGTAGAAGGAAGCTCTGACATGTATCAGATTTAGATGTTTGCTTCTGGCTATTGGTATCTCTTGTACAGCTATTGATGCCTTGAAATCACATGATGACATTCTCTCAGGAGAGAGATCCTACAGCCTCACTATAGTTAGAATAGAATCAACCAGGTTGGAAGTGACCTCCAAGATCATCCAGTTCAACCTAGCACCCAGCCCTATCCAGTCAACTAGACCATGGCACTAAGTGCCTCATCCAGTCTTTTCCTGAACACCCCCAGGGATGGTGACTCCACCACCTCCCTGGGCAGCCCATTCCATGTTACTACATCATCAGATAGGAACTTATTTTTCTAGGGAATAAATATATAAAGTATGTAATTTTTAGACTGAAGGGACAGACAGAAGTTAGAAATACCAAAAGCTAGCAGTACATGGAATTTTGAAGGCTTTTATTGTGCTGAGGTCAAAAGAAATGCTGAAAAATTTGTTTTACAAAGCTCATAATTCATCTTTTATGAAGTTCATACTACATCTTCAAAATTGTTAGTATTGTGGCACTTGGATTACATATATATGAACTTCCTGAAGAATTCTCCTAAAGAATTACAGAGTTTTGTTCTGGCTGACTTTGGCCACTATTCTAGAATGTAGCTAAACCACTGTTTATTTCCCTTCTTATTTTATAAATCACAGAATCACAGAATGTCAGGGCCTAGAAGGAACCTCAAAAGATCGTCTAATCCAACTCCCCATAATCCTCCCCTGCTGACAGATCTTTTCTACTGAGCTTCTATGGATTAAATGCTTGCCACTTCTCTCGAAGACTCCAGGAACAGCAACTAGACTTAGCCAATGCCAAAACAGTTAGAGAACATGGCAATAGAAGGTGTGTTTCTGGTTTTTTGTGATAGGTGTTTGCTTTAAGGTCTGTGTTTCCTGCTTTTGTTGGATTGCTTTCATTGGCTAGCGTAGTAAAGAACAGAGGTTTTCCAAGGTGCTTGTAAAAATGATTGTTTGTTTTTGTTTTTTTTTTCCTAATGCAAGCAGTCTTAGAAGGAAGACTTACAGCTAACTGGTGTTGGACTGCACCAAGTTGCCAATTACAACATAATTCAGTTACATGTCAGAAGGGGGTCGCTTTAAATACAAGGTTATGAAAAAGTAAAGATCAGTTTCATTCTTAAGTCTTTCTTTAGAATCATAAATTTCCTGATATTCTATCCTAATGACAGCCTAATGAAAATCAATTCTTTAGAGTATTCAGGCAGATTGTTTGCAATGATTATTTTGCAATATTACTTTTTTTTTTTTTTGTTGCTATCCATATTCCATCCATATTCCACTTCAGAACTGACCAAGGTTTAGGGCATGGGAGCCAAGGGAAGTATGGAATGATGGGTAGAACATTGGCTTAATCTCAGTTCTCAGCTTGAAGTCTGAGGGAAATGGGATAAACACCACACAGGCTGTGCTAAATTAGAACTGGAAAGCAGTGTCACCCAAGAGTGTTTTGTATTATTGGTCCATCAGTCTTGCAAGTGGTATCACATTTTCCCCTACCAAACATACTTAGCCCTCACAAGCAGCTGTAGTTCCCATAGTACTTACTGCTATGGAGCAAGGGTGAAACAGAGGGAAAACTGGGCTTCAGAGACACTGTGTCTGCCAGATCTCATTTACCTGTGTATTTTACACGACAGAATGTAGTACAGTAGGTACACTTGCAGCCATGCAAATATGTTTCTGGCAGCTATAGATTTTATAGAGCCTTTGAAAGTAGAGCTTATTATTTCATCACTGATGTCTGGAGATCTGGGTATTGAAGGCAAGAAGGGAAACAATGGAGCTAGTAATGGCGTTTACAGTAAGGCAGGTACATGATAAGACTGCAGCTGAAGGCAGGGACTGTTTAAAAGCTTGACTGATGAAATTGAGCAAAATCTGGAGAGCTGACACTGATATGTGACACTAGGAGCCAAAAGATGTCAGGAAAACTGAGAAATGCAGTCAGGAATAGCTAAAAGATGTAGACATGAGAAGTTAACAACCTCTGAGAATGGGCAGCCAGGGAATTCATCAGATATTTGAAGATAAAAAGAGAAGCTGAGGGAATGAAACATGATGGGAATTAAAATATAGGCTGTACACTGGGGAGGGTGTGGAGCAATGTGAGTAATTAAACTGTTGAATTTACATCTATGAAATAATTCAGCAGAAAACATTAATGAGGGCGCAATTCTGAGTCCTCAACCTCTGATTGCCTAGAATTAGTTGTCACAGAAATCCTTCCATTGTTTTTCTTTAAGTGATTAATACCTTTCTATAAAGGAAATTTTATGTGATTTGAATGTTATTTTTAGGTTTTAGTTTAGTGTGATTGCAGTGATATCTGTGGGCACTGTGCCACTAACAATTCAGAGAAGCTTACTGGTCACCGGTAGAAAGGGGTCTACATATTTATTACATAATACTCAGTCTAGAATGTTTACACCTGCCACAAAATTATTGCGAGCGACACCTGGGCTCTTTCTGACTTCTTTTCCACATCAGTCATTGCTCTTAACATAAAGCAGTACTGCTGGCAGGTCCACATTTTGTCTTTCCACCAGATTACTGTATCTACTGCTTACTTTATTAATCTATGGGCCTTTAAAACAAAAGCAACATCAACAGAGATGAGAAGGTGGTTTTCAGCTGATGGATAAATACTTGACAAAAAGAATCTATGTAAAAGCAGGAAATATTTAAATTTGCCTAATTCTGGCTACTGAGTGTTTGTGAACATTCTCTCCATTAGCAGAATATTTGTAAAAGAGAATAATGCTTTTTCAGGTACATCTGCTGCTATGGAGACAGATACCCCTTTGTATTGCATCATAGATGCTGATGTTGCTCTGTAAATACAGCAAGTAGATCAATTCAGTCATTGCACAATTTTCTTTCCCCCCTAAGACAAGACCAAAATATATTAGATTGACATACTCATAAAACAGTACTGTAGGTTTCTTGTTTGATGAGGATAACAGATTAATTGTTGTAGTTCCCAAACATATTACCTGAAACAAGAGCCATTGTAGAGGTAATAAGTATACAGTAAAAAAATAAAGACTATTTGCAGAAGAGTACTATATAAAAATCCACACACTCAGATGGAACTTTGAGCAGGACTATAGGTTTTGTACAACTTTGCCTTCCTGGTATCACTAAACTTATCTACTAATGGTGGTCTCAGTGGCATGTCCTAAGAACCTCTCTGTCTGGCATACCTTCACTAAAAGTAATAAAAAAGTGGTCAGGGATACAAGAACCCTAAGTGTACCTGGGATACTGGATGAATTAAAATCTTCATGAATATGTTTGAACAGGAAGATTAGGATAAGATGAAAAATTTCACTTTTGCCATGTCCTACCTTCTTTAGTATTCAAAATCTTTAGATCTGGTATGCAAATCCTTCTTTTAGTATATGAAGTTACTGAAGTTTGGGATAGATTATCATGTAGTAAGGAAGAGAGAAAGCAGACTGGGAAACCATCTGGAAGATAACCAATGTATGTACATATAGATATATCTTCGTCATGGATTTGCCAAGAAAAAAAATCATGTCAGGCTAATCTAATTGCTTCTTTCTGTTCCAGGATAACAGACATGCAGGGTGAGAAACTATAGGCTTTTGACAGCCTCCAATGATGTTCTAGCAAACAACCAAAGCAAGTATTTTCTGGAAGAAACTGTTAAAAATTGGCATGAAACTGGTCAGCAAATTACATTTGGATAAAAGCTGTCAATTTTTCACAGTCGAAGAAGTTCAAAGACAAAGGTTTTCAGTTGAAAATTGAAAGGATGAGAGACAGTTGCCTAGTAAAATGTCCCAAACTGTAGCTGCACATCTGTTATTAATGTCATGTTCTTATGAGTAGTATCATAAACTCATCAGAAGACTATATATCTCTTTACACTGTTGTACTGCAGGAAAAAGAATCCGGTTCAAAGTCTTGTGCTTAATCTGCTAGATGCTCAGAGAGCACATGGTTAGGTCTATTTACAGGTCTCTTGTTGACATTGTTTCCCAATTATATAAATAAACTACATATACAAGTAAACAAAAGTCTGAAGGTTTTCGGGAATCATCTGAGACCACAGAATCAACTGCAGCAAAGACAAAAATCCTTGACAAAATTCACCTTCTCCAAACCTAAGCCATCCTTCTATAAAGGGTTGGGTTTTTTTCGTTTGGGGTAGGGCTTTTGTTAGGGTTTGTTTGCTTTTCTGTGTGTTGTGAGGGTTTTTTTCCCTTTTACGGAGACCTGTAGAAACAAACCTATGTAAAACAGTAACATTAAGGTCCAAATTAGCCACATCTCTACCTGACAATAAGAGAAAAAGATTTGTTTCAGAGGAGGACTTCTTCAAGTTGCACTCCTCCTGGAGGGTGTTCTGCTGTTCTAATGAGGGCTATAAAGCCATGGTAAAACAAAATAAGAACAGAACTTAACCACCTAGAAAAGTAAAGTTCCATTGACTGCCACTAATATCTAGTTAGTGTGGTTAATTGCTCCCTTATTACGAAGGTGTCAAGCAATTAACACATATCTATTGGATTCATAGGTTATCCAAAGGCCTGTCCTTGACAGTTTTACCGACAGTAGAGCCTTTATTATTAGTTGTTTGTTTATGGTGCTTTTTACCTCCCCTATGGATCATTTATGAGGATT
Organism: Tricholaema leucomelas; assembly: GCA_013400475.1. Lineage (NCBI taxonomy): Eukaryota > Metazoa > Chordata > Aves > Piciformes > Lybiidae > Tricholaema lacrymosa > Tricholaema leucomelas. The sequence goes on from WAAF01007339.1 coordinate 39,732, forward strand.
GCAAATAAAAGAACTCACATGGATGCACAGTGGGAGCAACTTTTGAATATTTGATGTAGATAACCTCCTAGGCTATTGAAACGAGCACTACAAATTTAAAACAATTTTGAGATCCAACAAACAGAATAATGGTCAAGATGCTTATATGTTTGCAGGAGCTCAAATCATTTGCATAGTTGCACGTTTAAGAAATACTCTTCTTAATGGGCAGTGAAACATCACCATCTGTAAGCTGATAGAAGCAGCTAGTATTCTTGCTCTGGAATCTGGAATCCATATTGCTGAACAATAGCACAAATAAAATGTCATTTTTTAAACACTGCAGTTGTGGAAATACATAGGATTCATTTTTTCAACAGGCAGAAAGAGTGGTAGGCTTGCAAAGAGGCACCCATAAAATAGAACAAAAGAGATCTTTACAAAACTATACAAGAATCAGGATCCCCACATTCAATAATTCACAAATATTTTTCTCTTATGAAGGGGGGGAAGTAAAAGCAAATAGAGCTTGGTTAACCTACTACTACTTTGTTCTTCAGAAGAGCTAACACCACTAAGATTTGGGCACATGGCTAACAGTGTTTTGCTTTGTGACACCTACTGTCAAAGAGATGAGAATTCTGGCTAATCAGTAAGCAATTTTAAAACCTAAACCCCCATAAAAGGCAAAATTTCAGATCAGCACTAATTTTTATGAAACCTTACATAGCTCTAAAGCATTTATTCTATATTTGGAGTATTTGCTTTTCTGTTTGGAGAAGCAATTATTGTTTCAGAGGTTTTTATTTGGTATTTGTTTATCTTAAGAAATTTGTCCTTGGTACGTTGCTCTTTTAGTTCAAATTGAACTCAAGATACAAGGTTAGTTAATCTTTCTGACAGAAAGATTTATGCCTATACAGAAAATGCCACAGCAGTTATCCATCTGAAAGTTTTTGCTGATAGGAAGGAAGGTAAATTAATCATGTTTCTCTAATACCAAAATCATGGAACTTTTCTTAAGGTGATTTTATTGCAAATAGCCATCAACTTCTTATAGTCAAAATGCAAAATTACTCCTTTTTTTTTACTTTATAATCACAATGGTATAAACAAACTGATACATCAGAAGGAAAGTAAAATTCCAGCAAACCAGACTAATAGCAGCCACTAAGGTCCTTGCAGAGCAGGTCTTAACTATTTAAAAGCTGATCTGAGAACTAAAAAAAAATCATATTTTTATGAGCTGTAATTTGTCTGTGTTGAATTCTATAGCTACTTTGGTTAACTAATTTTCTATCTAGTGTTATGTATATGAAATATGTAATTATCATAGGTAAAATATTTCCTATTAGCTATAACTTTTCCAGTATTATGAAAAAAAAACCCCAAACCCCTCATTTACATTTCATCTACACGACATAACAATCATCTTTGTACTTTATTCACAAACAGATATGGTTAAAGTCATCCTAAATGTAGCATAAGTTGAATATTTAGGTATTTAATTATTGTTGAAGAAATTATGTTTCTCAGTCCTTTAGATGAGAACCAATGTGCCCACTGTGTTTAGCAAAGATCTGCCTGAAGAACCTGGTTTTGCACCATGACTGATAAGTTGTTTGGAATGTTGAATCCTAATTTCAGTGCCAAAAAAAATTACCTTTGTGACATGATATATTCTGAATTAATCAGTAACAAAAAATGTTGCACCTCATCATACCACTACAAGTTCTGATAAAAATACTTTCTCCATTGTTATTCTTTCCCCCTTTATATATTGAATGACTGTAATAAAATTTCCTCATATCCTCTTCTCCAGGCTAAACTACTCTAATTCTCTGAGCCTTTCTCAAATCTTTTTTGTGGCCCTCCTCTGGACCCACTCCAATAGGTTCACATCCTTGTGCAGATTTAGTACTTGATTTAGTACTCTCTCAAGAAAGAAGCAAGAATGTATTCGACTACTCCAAATAAAAGCAGCTACCAATAGTCTGAAAGTTGTGTTTCACATGATCGTAAGTATATTTTTGTACACACAACCATATTCAGTTCATCGCACTTACTGTACCCCATAGTATCAAATGACCCTTTCTAATTGTTGATAGTAATCTCTCTTGGACAAATCTGTGCTCCTGTGTGTCTGACTGTTGGGACGGATTTGTAAGTGTAATAACTTCAGATGAAACAGCTTTGGCTATAAAAGCAGGCTGTTTCTGCAAACTACCCAGTTGATGTGCAAATGTACAGACATTTGATGACACATATTTGAGGACTGCTCTCCTAAGACATCAACATCATATGGTCTGGAATATCCCTCTGATAAGTCAGAGTAAGCTATCTTAGCTGTGCTCCCTCCCAGATTCTTGTGCACCTCTAGTCTGCTCATTGGTGGGCAGTGTGAGAAGCAAAATAAAAAAGGCCATGATGGGTTGAAGCATTGTTCAGCATTAGCTTAAACATCAGTGTGTTATCAACATTGTTTTAATCACAAATCCAAACCATAGTTTCATACAAGCTATTGTGAAAAAACTAACACTATCTCAGCCCAAACCAGTACACCTGGTAGTGTAGTGTAACAAAGTGAGTAGAAAGCACTTGCCTAATAGTTCCCACAAACTGCTCCCTGATGGGATACTTGTAAATATTCATGCTTTTGTTACCATCTGCAGTTCTTCTTCTCATCATTGGTGCTGTCATATAACCTTTTCTTGCACTGTTTTTCGTACATGTAGCAAGTTTGTACCTTATCCTCATGTACTCTGCATATATTTTGAATAATTATGCCAAGTTTTATAACTAAATAATCATAACCTCTTTTGCCTTGAAACCATTCCTACACCAAATATTGTGTGGGAAAAAAGAATTACCTACAGGGCTTTGAGAGTACATGGTCTAATCTCCTTTTCACTACTGACATCCAAATTTGCAGATGCTAGTACTACTTCTGTCAAGTACTACATTAGGTGCACTTCATGCCATTGGGATTTATCATTTTATACTTTTTGCCATTTCCATGAAAATTCCAGTTACACACTTACAAGATATATCAAGGTCTTTCTCTGAAACATTTGCTGACTTTTCTGTTACCAACACTGCCTTCTCAGATGCCATTAATGTCATCATAGCTCATGTCATTTTGTAGAATCATAGTTATTACATATATCATCTTGACTTGAAATTTTGACTGATGCTAATGCTGTATAATTCACACTAATAGGGTCACATTTGCAAATGTGAACTCAGGTAGCTACACAATCTGCAATTGTAGATGCAGAAAATCTACACTAGCGGTTCACTGATATTTCTCTGAAATGAATGTCTAAAATTTGGGTGATTATTTGCAGATAAATCAGCATAGCCTAGATGTAAATATTAAACATGGAACTCAGAAAAAAAACCCAAACTTGCTCACTGATGAGAAATAAGCTTGCAAATTTATGTGAATGCCTTCTCCATGTCAAAGTATGGGGTTTATGTGGCTTAGGATCATAGCGCAAAGGGGATCAGCTTCAAAGGGCACTGACAGAGACTGGGTTAGCATAGTAGGGAAATCAATACCACCTACCCCGATCATAAGCCAGATAATGCAGCAGAACTGAGAAGAGGGAGAAGGACTCATCTAATGTGACAAAATTAGAGAATTCTGCAGTAGGTTGACCTTGGCTGATTGTCAGTTGTCCAGTAAGGTGTCCACCAAGGTGTTTGCACTCTCCCTCCCCATCAGGACTGGGGGAGAAAAATTAAACAGAAAAGATTGTGGTTTGAGATAAGGACAGCAAGATCTCTCATCAATCCCCATAACAGGCAAAACTTAACTTGCAGAAGATAATTCCCAGTTAATAAAAGTAAAATAATTAAAGTAGAATAGACAAAACTATAAATGCTTTCCCATCGCCCCACTTTCTTTCCAGGCTTGACTTCACTCCTTTGGTCCCAACTCTTCCACCTCTTCCACCTCTTCCCTGCACTACTACAATTGCAGGGCAATGAAGAATGTGGGTTGCAGTCAGTTCATAGTTTGCAGTGCCTCGTCTTTGTCACTCCTTTCTCTTAATGTGCTTCCTCTGCTCCGGTGTGAGGTCCTTCCCATGTGATACATCTTTCACAAACTGTTCCATTGTGCACTATTCCTATGGGCTATAGTTCTTCAGGAACTTCTCTAACATTGCCCCTTCCACACTGTACTCCAGCAACAGAATGCTCCAGCATAGGTACGTATGTCAGAGTCTCTACTAGGCAATCTGTCCAAAGTGGGACATAGTCTCCCCATAAGCTGTAGCTTCCTTCAGGGCACATCTGATATGGGATACTTCATGGGCTGCAGGGAAACAACCGTGGTGTCTCCACAGGCTTAAGGGATTCTCTGCTCTGGTGTCTGGAGCACCTCCTCTTCACTGACTTTAGTGCCTGCAGGGCTGATTCTCACGTTTTCCTCACACCCCTCTCTCACAGCTGCTGTGAAGTGTGTTTTATTCTTTAGCATATACATTTTTTTCTGAAGCACAGTCATTATTGTTGATAGGTTCAGCTTTGGCCAGCAGTGCACTGTGAACTAAGAAATTATCTCCTTTCTGGTCAGATTCATGGGAATAGATTCTTTATGCGATAGAAGTAAAGAGTAAGCTGTTATTCTAACCCTCAATGAATGACCTCTATTTCCATAGCATAATTTTACAGTTGAGGCTTAGAGTCCTCTATATCCTTATTCCTGTGATCCGTTTCTCTTCTTTGATTTCATCTAAAGACATAAAGATATATAAATTTATTGTGGACTAAATGGTGGCCAGTTTGAGCCTGGACGCTTTTCAGATACAAGATCACTATGAAATGTTCTTTTAAGCTCAATGCAGTGAGAGCTTCACCCATGAGAATAAAGAATTGTTGAACATTTCTTTCCAGTCAGTTTCTAAGTCACAATTTTCCATGCAAACTTTCCTATTTATAATTCTTAATTGCTGGAAGAGTAGATAAGATGGAATTAAGTATGACATAAATAAAAGCAGGAAAGGGGGAGCAAGACTGTAGCCTTGAGCTTGTTCAGCTTTTATAAAGAGAGCTGAAAACAATTTAACTTTGCCTCAGTAGTGATGTGGAAAGTGCTCTGGAATAGATGCCTTCGCAGAACCTAATTAGAAAAAGTAAAAAAAAAGAAAAAAGGGAAGCAATGAAGGTAGTTGTTGAAATAGCATGTTCTTATTGATAACACTATAATTCATATCTGTTTTCAAACTGGAGTGTGCCTAAGCAACTAATTAAAACATGCAAATAAACACTTTTAGAGTCAAAACCTTTCCTTCCTGTAGACACATTTCTCAGGGATGTCTTTAACACTGACTGTTCTTCAGGGAATTGGTGTTTAAACAGTTAGATAATTAACAATCTCTCTAAATATCCCTGAGTTTTGCTATGCTTAGCTTCTGATTAGCTTTAATATTTATCTTTGCTTCACGTCCATATTTAATACCCTGCAGGACTCTCCTGAAATGCATTGCTACAAAATTATATCTCAGCAAATATGGCAACATAGTAAGTACAAATATTTCTTTGAACTTAAAAACTATATTATGTTTTAATATAAATATTTAACAGCTATGTTCTTGCTAGAATACATTTTTTTGTCCTGAATAGATTTGTATATGGTAAGTATATATATTCTTGTACAAGTGTAACTGTACACTTTTCTTAGTTTTATCACTAGAATCATAGAATGGTTTAGGTTGGAAGGGACCTCAAGGATCATCCAGCTATGGCAGGGACACCTCCCACTAGAGCAGGTTGCTCAAGGCCTCATCCAGCCTGGCCTTAAACGCCTCCAGGGAGGAAGCATCCACAAACTCCCTGGGCAACCCATTCCAGTGTCTTACCACCCTCACTGTAAAGAACTTCCTCCTAATATCCAGTCTAAATCTCCCCACTTCCAGTTTAAACCCATTACCCCTCATCCTGGCATTACTAGACCTTGTAAATAGTCCCTCCCCAGCCTTCCTGTAGGCTCCCTTCAGATACTGGAAAGCCACTATGAGGTCTCCTCGAAGCCTTCTCTTCTCCAGGCTGAAGAGCCCCAACTCTCTCAGCCTGTCCTCATAGTAGAGGACTCGCTCCAGCAGTTCCATGTCCTTCCTGTGTTGGGGGCTCCAGAACTGCACACAGTACTCCAGGTGGGGTCTGACGAGAGCAGAGTAAAGGGGGAGAATCACCTCCTTTGCCCTGCTGGCCACACTTCTCTTGATGCACTAGTTGCTCTATATCATCTTGTATTACAATTTTCCCTCATTTTAAAATACATTAGGAATAATAGAACATATATAAATACTAGAAATTATAAGAACAGGACAAGTGCAACCCCATTAGTTCAAAGCAAACTATAAATGGGAATGCATATGCAGATACTGCTTAGAACACTTACGAAATAAAAGAACATATTTGTGAAAGTAAGATTGATTTTGTACAAACAGCTGAATTTATTTGTCAATTTATTTGCAGTCAGTAAGTACGGTTTACTACAATACTTAACATGTTTTTAAGTACAAAAGAGCTGAGAAAGTGGAACTGATCTTCTCAGTAATTAAATAATTTTGCTTTTCTCCTATCTTCAGTTATTTGCTGCAGTGATGGTTTTGCTAGATAGGGTATTTGTACAATTCAGTTTTAGATATCCAAATTCCACAGCCAGTGGTCCCCTTGTGAACAGATGGCAGAAACTGATTCTCTTAGCATCAGGCCACCCATTAAACTCTAGTGAGACCTTGGGAGCCAATCCTGCATTCATCCCTGTAGAGTATTGCTTTTCCATGCACTCATGTAATTATCAATGGGGAAACCTATGTAACTATGTATGTAGAGTGTTACTTCTCCATGCACTCATGTAACTATCAATGAAGAAACCTACGTAACTATGTATGTAGAGTGTTACTTCTCCATGCACTCATGTAACTATCAATGGGGAAACCTACGTAACTATGTATGTAGAGTGTTACTTCTCCATGCACTCATGTAACTACCAATGGGGAAACCTATGTAACTATGTATGTAGAGTGTTACTTCTCCATGCACTCATGTAACTATCAACGGGAGAAGATGGTCTTTTTTTCCCCTCCCCATTTGATCATTTGAACTTCAGATATTCTAAAGGACTGTACCATGCACCTGCAGAAGTGGAGAATTTAGTCAGATCTAAGAACTTAAGAAGGGCCAAGCAGTCTATTAAAGGTTTACATAAATACATTATCCACTCACAGAATAAAAGTTTTGTTGTTGAACCGTATGTTTGGAGATAATTGAGATCCTCTATCTGTTTTTCAGTAGAAAAGAGTGCCCAATGGCCTTAAGCAGAGGAAAAGGACCTGGGGGTCTGGGTCGACGAGAAGCTCAACATGAGCCGTCAGTGTGCACATGCAGCCCAGACAGCCAACCGAGTGCTGGGCTGCATCAAGAGAAGTGTGGCCAGCAGGGCAAGGGAGGTGATTCTCCCCCTTTACTCTGCTCTCGTCAGACCCCACCTGGAGTACTGTGTGCAGTTCTGGAGCCCCCAATACAAGAAGGACATGGAACTGCTGGAGCGGGTCCAAAGGAGAGCCACGAAGATGATCAGAGGGCTGGAGCAGCTCTGCTATGAGGACAGGCTGAGAGAGTTGGGGCTCTTCAGCCTGGAGAGGAGAAGGCTTCGAGGAGACCTTATAGTGGCTTTCCAGTATTTGAAGGGAGCCTACAGGAAAGCTGGGGAGGGACTATTTACACGGTCTAGTAATGTTAGGACTAGGGGGAATGGGTTTAAGCTGGAAGAGGGGAGATTTAGACTGGATGTTAGGAGGAAGTTCTTTACAGTGAGGGTGGTAAGGCACTGAAACGGGTTGCCCAGGGAGGTTGTGGATACTTCCTCCCTGGAGGCATTTAAGGCCAGGCTGGATGAGGCCTTGGGCGAGCTGCTCTAGTGGGAGGTGTCCCTGCCTGTGGCAGGGGGTTGGAGCTGGATGATCCTTGAGGTCCCTTCCAACCTAAACCATTCTATGATTCTATGATTCTATGATTATAGTGCCCACTGCCAAGGCATACGATTAGAAAATGAAAACAGTGCTTGTACACATTTCCCTTTTTATTTATTTATTTTTTTCTACATACCTCTGTACCTTGAGTCCCAAGTCTTCTCTCAACTATTTTTTTATTCTACAATGCAGCTGGTGGAAAATCCTGCTGCCAGGGAACTGGTCCACAGAAAGTTAATCGTGCACATCATACTACTGTTACACTATGACCCTGTCTGCTTTTCCACCTTGTCAAAAGCGATTAAAAATTTCACCTTACAGATACCAGTAGTTTGGCTTGATTTCCTTGTAGAAGTTTTAGTCATGTCTGGTCATTCCCTAAAGTGAGTAGCTGCATATTTGTTTAATGCTTCCCTGGCATATGGATTAGCTCCCAAACTGACAAGCTCTTTAGCGCTCATGGTCTGGTTTAGAGATTTCGTTGCCAAAAATATTTCAAAACATTGACTCCTTCTTATCCTGAGGAGGAAATGCTACTTCCTTAAGACCCAGTTACATCGTCTTTAGCTGCATATTCTTGGTATATTTTGAATATAATGTTTTATCAAACAGTATATTGTCTAACTTAGTTTTGACAGCATTTATAATGAAAAATTATGGGAGATACTTTAAAAGGAACAGACTGTGTTGTAGAGAGCTTTCACACAATATGTTGTGTACTATGGCATGCATGCCACTGAATTCTGAACAAGCTATAAGAATGTGACTGAAATAGAAAATACACAAAAATTTCCTTAGACAAGTAAGTGTGAATGAAGACAGTGAACACTTCACCACATTGAACAGACTTGTGATTCACATAGAGGATACACTTGAATCTGCAACCATTTCTTAATGAAGTTGGACTGGGAAATAGTTAGCATTTAAGGTATTTATTAAAGAAATGAATTTCTGGTGTTAGCATACACACATATATTGAAGAAACTGAACTGCTTTCTACAGGCTTATTGAGGTCAAGTGGGGATGGCTTTCAGGAGAAAGCTTTATGTCAGTACTAGGTGCTTATGGAAGTGCTTCTTACAGGATACATGAGACTGCATTAACAAAAATAGAGCTTCTTTCTGCAAGACTCTAAGTATGTCAAGGCATATGTAACCATCCAGGATGCTAATGTGTGTTCCAAAAAGGCTATTGAGCCTTGTTACCCATTTGGGTTTCTTTTACACCCATGGGTTTCTTTTACACAGAGAAGAGGAAAGGGGAGTAGGAAGCACAGAAAGATTATGACAACAGGGCATGCTGTATTGTATCCTGTTGTGGAACAAGGACATAACTGGGAAGCCTAAAGGTCAGCAGTCATCACATTATGGTCTTGCACTTCTCTTAATGGTTCTCCATCTGCATAGACAAGCTTGCAAATTAATTAACAAAAAGGTAGCATCTTTTATCAATATTACATTAATAGTTCTCTTTTGTGAAACTGAGGGAATTCTGTAGAACCACATAACTAAGAGGTAGCTCCAAATATACTCTTCAGGTTTAAGCTGATTGACTCCATTAGGAGGGATGTGGGATAGTGGTGTGTTAGAGCAAGTGTGTTAATCTGGGACAGGTGCTCATGTTATCCGTAGACTCAACATGAGCCGGCAGTGTGCACATGCAGCCCAGACAGCCAACCGAGTGCTGGGCTGCATCAAGAGAAGTGTGGCCAGCAGGGCAAGGGAGGTGATTCTCCCCCTTTACTCTGCTCTCGTCAGACCCCACCTGGAGTACTGTGTGCAGTTCTGGAGCCCCCAATACAAGAAGNACTGGTGTTGCTGCTGAACATGAAAGGTCCCTGTCCCTCAAAACATCCACAAATTTGAGGGCATATGAAAGAGATTTTGTTTGAAAGCAATAACATCATTTAATTGCTTCACGTGTTACAGAATTTTCTGGGAAGACTGCAAAGGATTTATGTACATATCCTCATTAACCACTGCCTATTTTGTTATCTCAGTATGTGGAAGACTCTAGTTAAATCTCTACATTATTTGATAACCAGCAGTGACCAGACCAGTCAGGTAACCCAGATGATGGCACATAGTTTCTCAACATAATGTGCTCTGATATATGCCTTTGCATTTTCACTGCTGAAGAGGCTTGAATATGTAGAAATATTCCTTTCACATCTAGGCTTAGTCCAGTCAGAATCCACAGCTATTGGCACTTTGAAAACACATTGACAACACTAGTTTTAAATTCCCTTTAGAGATATAACTGTCTGTTCCAGAAATGTTTCTACTTTTGCACCTTTATATGACCAGTTATTACTCCTGGATGTAATTAATCACACAACTTAGTGCATGCAAAGTTTTTATTTGTCTAGAATGCTGTCATCAGAGAATTAATCATCAGTGTTTAAACTGTATTTATGCCTGTATGCTCATCCCTCAATAGTCAAAGCGAATTTCTTCAATTCAGCTTAATGAATAAGAATGTAGAAAAAAGTCTGAGTGATAGGAAACTTTCAAAATCAGAATCTCTATTTGTAAGGATTTTTAGTATATTTCTCAGAATTCAGGTTGTGACCTGTTCACAGAAGGCCACCAGGTTTGTCAGGCAGGATTTGCCCTTGGTGAAGCCATGCTGATTGTAGCAAATCACCTCTTCAGTATTCTTCTGTTTCAGTAGTGCCTCCAGGAGGATCTACTCCATGATCTTACTGGGCACAGAGGTGAGACTGACTGGCCTGTAGTTCCCTGGCTCATCCTTCCTACCCTTTTTGAAAATGGGGGTTATGTTTTCCCTTTTCCAGTCAGTGAGGACTTCACCAGACTGCCATGACTTTTGGAATATGATAGAGAGGGGGTTTACAAAAGATAGAAGCATACATCTAAACTTGGCAGCCCTTTTTAAGGTTAATCAGGAAAATCAGATAATTCAAATTAAATTACTGAAATCCATTACCACACTCATAATGTCAAAAGCATCTGTAGTCTGAGACCTAAATACCCTATACAAATAGAATATTTTTGGTGAATTTTTGTTTATTACCTCCCTAAATGCTCATGAAAACAATAAACTAACATATCTAGTTTCTGTCCCTCATCAAGGTACACTATAAAAGCATTCCTCTTTTGCATTGAATCCCTACACCATTGAAGTTCTTATTGATGTAAAGTGAATGCATAGGAGGCAAGCAGCCTCAGTTTTGTAGCTGAACAACAAAATAACACAAAGAAATTGGACATACCCCATCAGAAGAAAAATGAAAGATTCTGCTCTGCGGTTTCTGTGTCTCATTTAAATGTTATTCATTGCACCTTGATATTTCTCCCAGAATATGGCTGAATTCAACAAACAGGTAACAAGGATGTGTTGCTCTCTGGATTTGTTGAGCTATTGCGATGAAAGTTGCCTGTCAAAAACATGACAGATGTCTTCAGCATTTCAAGATGCACAAGAAATATAACAGGTGCTGCTATTAAATCTGTGGAAGTGACATGCCTTTCTGTTAAATATTTACTAGTCATTATAACAGCATGGAAGAGGTTTCTGTATAGCATTTTCAGGTAGGAGTTCTCTTATTATCCACTTCCACCCCTGCCTCACCCTTGCCAAATGACCTCAGTACATATAAGAATGTCAGTCTGTTCACAGACTTTTACTGATGAAAACTTTACACCATTAAAAACAATATCATTAACACTACTCAGCCCAAGAGTGCACTACAGTTCTTTAGAGCTGTATCCAACATGCAATGCTCTGTTATATAATAGCAGAAGTGAGATATCAGATGCTTATGCTCTACTTCTAGTGTGGATAAGATTCTGATTGAAACAAAAGGCAGCAATCCATTTTGGATCAGGAGGGGAACAATTGCAAGTGGTACATTTGCAGAAATGCCTTAGTCTTATAAAACACTGTACTTAGTGTTTTACAAGTGGTAAAACCTTTCTATGTCTTGCATGTCTCTGCTCTTTTTAAAATACTCTGCTGGTTCAACTACCTCCTTTTAAGTGTAGCAATCATACTCTTCCAATATTTAAAGCAACTTAATGTTCACAGTCAACCCCTTTTCTTTAATGCATTCACACAGGCCCTTGAGCTAATCAAAAAACTGTGCTGTAAGCAAGCACTCAGGAACAAAACTACAAATGCAGTCTGGGATTTGCATTTTGGCTAGGTCGGCCTTACCATTTCTGACAGAAACAATTAATTGCTAATGGACTAGACCAATTTCAGCTTGACTACATACTTAAGTATCGCGATAAGAAAACTCTGACAAATTTCATTTGAACACATTTTCTAGTTCATTGCCACAACAGATTCATTTTCTGGTCCCACAGAATAACTTTTTTGAAGTGAAATGGAGATGAACCACATCAGGGATCCTGCCAGACTACCACTTCTGCAGAGTTGCTTTTGGGGTTTTTACCAGGAAGAGTGGCTTAAAACTACAAAGCAGAGAAATGCTAAAGAGATTTCAGAGAGTCATCTATCAATATGCAGTCTTTGAACCATTAAGATTTAAAGTGTTTAGAAAATCTGAGGTCTTCTCAGGTACAATACATGAAAAAATGCTGGACTGAGGGAAAATTGAGCTGCAGTAACAAGCTAAGAATTGCAAAAGAGAATAAAATCTTTTATTCCCTCCTAGCTTTAGAAAGGATTTTTCAAGCATATGGAAATAATGTTGTCATTTTACCAGTCAGCAGCAAGACATGATAACTTCAGAGCAGAGTTGTCCTCCTGTGGCATTAAATAGTTGCCTCCTAAATATACAGAAAAAAAAGGAATTGCATAAAATAAAATCAAATCTTGTGAATGAATCTGAGTGAAAAGTTTATATAGTTTCAAAAAAAGTTAAATTAATTTAGATTTAACCCAAACTATTATTTTGTATTTGGGTCAATAAAAGTTGAAACAATTAAGAAAATGTAATGTAAATACTTTTTAACTAGCTTGTTTAAATGATAAAAAAATCTGTTAAAACAAAATCAAAGCAGGAAATCTTTAGCTTTTGCATAAGTATTTTAATATTTAGATCAATATGAAACCTACAACCAACCTTTTCAGCTTGGCTCTTTAATAAGTGGTGAAAAATAACAGAAAGAACAAGACATCCCAGGAATATAAGGGACAACACTATTTCCCCTCCTGTCTGAATGTTTTCTCAAATCTCACCTTCTCTATTTTTTAACTTTTCCCCATACTTTATCATATGTATTCACAAATGCTCACTTTCATCACACCTTTATTTTATAATACAAAACTATTACTTTTTGCTGCACTGCAAGAATGTGTAGTATTTCAATATCCTTTTTCTCTTCCCTTTATTCTATATTTAATTATAACTGCATAGCTTAACAATCTGCTTCCTTATTCTGAAAAATACTTTCCCCATGAAGAGATATATAAAATTAGTGATGTGGAATCACAACTAAGGAAAAGCAGACCATTTATACTTAAGGTTATGTTAGCTGCTACTTGTGTGGAGCACTGTCTGAAAACCTTGCCCATGTTCTGTCACTAAGTGGAATCTAATTATCAGGTCCTTTCTTCCTGTCATCAGCAAAAACATCGTCCAGCCTTGTTTGTTGCTGTTCATTACCAAACTACTTCAAAGCATGTGGAAAGGCAGAGGGAATAATGAAGCAGCAGTTCTTCATTTCCAAAAGCAAAATAAAATGTGAGAAAAAGTGATTTTACGCTTATTGTCTAGCTAAATCCTGTATCTTCCATTGCCTTGGAACCTTAGCATCATTCATCACTTAATGAAGTAAATGGTTTATTAGTTAAGTAGATTAATTTGCTTGCTATGACTTGCTTTACTTTGCTTGTTGCACATAATCCTATACCAAGTTGTCCTGAAAACAATCAGCAGAATCATTTGTCCTTCTGTACATATATACAGAAGGGAAAAGTAGCTAAAACAGAGGAAGGTTTAATAGGCTTAAGAGTGGAAAAAGGTGTAGCTTTACTGAGGTCTTGGAATATAGGCCTGCTTGCAGCTAACAAGGCTGAGTTGATCACATTTACCCTTGCTAATGAAAAAGGAATAACTGCTGTATTTCTGAGTACAGGAGTATTCAGCGATCTTCTACCATTTCAAATCTCCTCTGAATTGTGCTGACACTCAAAATATTACTGTGAAAAACAAACATTGTAAACCATCAGTTTGATATATCCCTGGTGAATCAAAAATTCAGATGAGAGCATTCACCAGCTGGCTTCACTATACAGTTTTGTTATTACAAACAGCAATAATGGCAAAGAAAACATGAATACAATAATTACTTAATATTACCATCCCTTTGTAATTATTGATATGTGATTTCTAAATTCTAAAATGCTGTTGCTGAATGTTAAAAAGAACTTTCTTTGTGTCAGGAATGCCCATTCTTTTCTCTCAAAAAAAGATCCAGAAGGCTTTCCTTTAATTAATTGTACCACTTGGGAATTTGTCCTGCTTCAAAAACATTTCTGGTCCCATAAAATGCAGATGATCTTCCCACTGCTTTGCTGATTATTCTTTTATCTGTTTATAACCCCACAGATCACAGGCTTTTGTAGGAGCAGTTCTGACTGGATCAAAATAGAGGGACAAGGTGGCAGCTCTCCATCACTAGTGTTACTGTAGCTTACAGGTGATTGCGGCAGCACCCTAGGCTTTAACACTGTTTAAAGCCACAGGAGGTCCAACAGTCTACCTTGCTACTAGCATACCCTGGCTTTGTCTGAGGTAATTTTCAGTTTGTTAGTGTCTATTAATGGCTGACAGGAGACAGTAACCTTGAAGTTACTTATTTTCCCTGAGTTGTTCTCACATCTGAAATAGATGCTATGTCACAATTAATATAACGGTAATGACACCTCTCTGGGGCATTCTGAAACAGTATATTCAAAGTTCACATTGTTTAATGGAACAATTAATGCAATAATTTTGACTCTAATATATCTTCACTTGTAAATCATCAAGCCATTAACCTTAATAAAACCAACCTGCTGTCATTTATCCTGCTCATCTAAATTGCTTCATGTTGCAATAATAGAATACTTCACAGTAAGAAATGTTTGACTCTTTCAGTGTAACCTTATAAATACAGCAACTTTTGAATGCACTGGGAGTATTTAACGGAACATAAAAGAAAATTGGAAAGATACAAGAAAAAAAAGGGACAAAAATACAAGTAATAGTAAATATAACAAATTAGAAGGTCATGGTGGCAATCGTAGTCCCTGCACTATAACTGAAACCAGATATGTAAAGCTCATGGCAGGAAAACTGAACAACCTGGTACACAAAATGAAGCTAAATCGAATAGCTAGGTAGAGTAGACAATATGCAAAAGTATCCCCTTCTAAATGAGCCAAGCTGGCATGAGGTTGAGCATGATACAGTAGCCAGAGTATGTTGCATTAGTCACTGTCAGGGATTGTTCTGAACCAGCCACTAAATGGTGACAGACTCTCCCTAGGAACCTCTGTTCCATCTTGAAAGGGAAAAAGAAATGGAATAAAGGAGAAAGACTTATAGACTGGAAAACTGAAATTACTTTCATGAAAATAATAACATGAAATGTCTACAAATATATACAAAAGCAATATTGAACCCAATCTCCTTGGTGGCAATTAGTCACCATTACCACTGATATGGTAGCAGAAGTCTCAGACTGGACTCAGCAGCAGGTGGGAACCAGATTCAGAAGCTGGATTCTGGAGCTGGATCCAGGAAAACATAAACTGGGAATGAAGGCAGGACAATCAGATTTCTGCATCAGAGTTGTCAGATGCCACCCGCTGAAGAAAAGATAGAGGAAGGAAAAAAAAACCTTGATCCTTATGATCTCTCAGCTTTATAGCAGTTATGATATATATGGGATGGAATGGAATACATCATTGGTCAATTTAGGGTCACCTGAACTGTCTGCCCATCCTTGCAGGTGCTGCCTTTTACTCTGCAACCCAACATAGTACACAAGACTTAGCAGCAACCTTGATCTGCATAGAAGTTGCTGTTATCATTACTGGAAGCAGACACTGTCTTCAGAAACATGCTGTTAACAGTAGTTACTTAGTGGAGACTGAGCTCAAAAGCAAAATCACTGGACAGAATTAGCTCTGTCTAAGCCCAAACCAGGACAGTTGTATTGTAAAGCAATGTGGAACAGTGCTAGGAGATGTACAGCAAGATAAAACAGTAGATCAGAGGCCCAATTCTATTCACCCATGAGAATCAGTCCTGTTAAAGCAATTAGTGAGAATTTTACCCAGAAAACTTTGGACAGAAAAACTACGTAATTTAACTATAATGTAGATACCTCCCTAACCCCTCATCTCTACTGAAAATGCTTTATCACAAGTGCAGATTTGCATTTCCAGTTATTTTGTTATCGATGAACTATAGCTTAATGTGTCTTGTTTGTCAATGGTTATTGAGTTATGTATTCCAAAAGGACTAAAAAGCTTCCAAATGAAATAATAAAAAAGTGTAGCAACACATTAAGAAACTCCTTCAGAGTTACAGCAATATGTGGGTTGCAAAAGAGCAGCTCAAATCCAGTGAATAAGGACTGCTTAACACCATAATGAGGAATAATTTCAGAACTAAACCAAACAACCAAACAAATACCCGCCCAAAGCAGAATGCAATAAGGCAGTGAGGCAAAACACTGCCAGTAGCAGAGAGCAATGGCGGCAGCAGCAGCAAGCAAGCATGCAGCAAGAACACGTTATCTCTACCTGCTCCTCTCTTTTATCAATACAGTCTGAGACTATTGGGCATTTGGACACAGAATAGCCAGTCAGAGCGGCAGTTGGCTGAGCTTGATCACATTAGGTGAAGCTGTAAGCTTGCTTTACCCAAATTCAGGAAAAGCAAAGGCCTTGCATGAGGCAGGCACAAGCCAAGTGCTTGCTCACCGCAGGATGTAGACAGGAGCAAAACAAATCTGGGCAAGTCAGGGTGCCTAGACTCACTCAGTGGCTCCAGGTTCTTTGTCCTCCTTCCCACAGCTGCTTCTCCCCAAAGCAGAAGGAGGGAGAGCAGAAAAACATGTCTGGGCAAGCCAGGACATGTTCTGGCCTGCTTAGGCCTGCCACGACAATGACAGCACCGCATTACAAAGGGGCTGTGGAGGTGCGGGAGCGAGCACAGAGGGCAATGAAGCTGGTGAAGGGCTTGGAGAATCAATCTTATGAAGAGTGATTGAGGCAGCTGGAACTGTTTAGTTCAAAGAGGAGGCTGAGGGGAGACCTCATTGCTGTCTACAGCTACCTGAAAGGACGTTGTGGAAAGGTTGGTGCTGGTCTCTTCTCAGAGGTAATTAGTGATAGAACAAGAGGGAACGGCCTCAAGCTGCAACTGGGTGGGTTTAGGCTGGGCATTAGGAAACATTCTTTCACAGGAGGAGAGGTCAGGCATTGGAATGGGCTGCCCAGGGAGGTGGTTGAGTCACCAACCCTGGATGTGTTTAAAAAGTCATTTGGATGTGGTACCGGGGGATATGGTTTAAGGGTGAACCTTGTAAAGTAGAGATAATAGTTGTACTTGGCAATCCTAAGGGTCTTTTCCAATCAAAGTGTTTCTGTGTGTGTGATTCTGTGTGAGGCTGTCATCGTCCTTGCAGGTATTTAAAAGACATGTAGGTAAGGCGTTCAGAAACATGGTTTAGTGATGGACTTGGCAGTGTTGTCATTGGACCAGATGATCTTAAAGACCTTTTCCAATCTGATTCTATGATGCTGTCTTGCTGGGAGACATATCTGAGACTACTCCAACATTTCAGTGAAAATACCAGAAGTCTAGACTAACAGGAGGGAGAGACTAGGAAATCCTATTTGGCTTCAGTTCAGAGTTTGGCTTTTTTTTTTTTTCTTTTCTGGATGACTTTTTTAAATGGATCATTTATATGAATATTAAGCTTTTTGCAAAGTTTTATTCCCTAGACGCTCATATTTGGTTCGGAGAGAGGCTGCATTCTGGATGGTAGCTCTGAAGGAAGAGCAGGACAGAATATGAGTTTCTGTCCATGGTCTTCTGCCTTTTATAAGGAAGAACAAATCATGTGAGAGGGAAAAAGGAAAAAAGACTATATGTGAGCCTCAGTATTAAAGCAAACTATTTTGTGATGGGTGCCCAAGAACCAATTTTCTCTCAATAACATAATAATAAGATATTATGATAAGTAGAAATGTTCCAAAGCACGCAAATATAACATGAGTAGACAGCAGTGCTCAAATTACAGCACTCTTTTCAGTACGTAAGATGACTTTGGATATGAATTCATTTTCTGAGGTAAAAAGCCATAACCTGCAAAATATGTAAATCATTCTTTGCTGTGTAAATTAAAAATGATCAGTTTACAGAAAAGCTTGAAATCATAATGGAATAATCATACTTACAGAACATTACAGGCAGAAAAAGAATAAATCTTTGCAATTCAATTTCAAACAAATTGAATAGAACTCTGCCTGGGACATATGAAATGAACTTCTGAGATCTGCAATGAATTTTCAGGATAGTTTAGTTGCTTCTAGATTTTTTATGTCAAGGAATTCTGACAATTCAGAAAGCCGAGTAACCCAACCGTCCCATTCAGAAATACATTTGAGAAATCTTCTAGGTATATTGTCTGACACATAAGAAATCAGAATAAACAACAGGATTGATACTTAACTTTTTTTTTTTTTTTTTTAATGCTTACTACTCCTATAACTGTGCTAAAGCATGGCTCAGCACTTCACCTTCCATGAGTGGGAAGTTGACTATAACAAGATGGTGGCAAAATCTGATCTGCTCAAAGTGCAAGAAACCCAGAGGAGAGAGCACAGGTTGATATCCTGTGGTGGCATGGGTCCGTGGGTCTTTAATTACTTGTAAAGAACAGGGCCTTCTAACTACAGGAAAGGGATGGAAAATGTGTTGGACATATTCTTTGTTGATTACTATGCACTGAGTGTTCACAGGATCACAAGATGTCAGGGGTTGGAAGGGACCCAAATCAATCATCAAGTCCAACCCCCCTGCCAGAGCAGGACCATAGAATCTAGCTCAGGTCACAGAGGAACACATCCAGACGGGCCTTGAAAGTCTCCAGAGAAGGAGACTTCACAGCCTCTCTGGGGAACCTGTTTCAGTGGTCTGTGACCCTTACAGTACAGAAATTTTGTGCTGTCTTGAGGTGGAACCTCCTATGCTGCAGCTTACATCCATCATTCCTTGTTCCTGATATTCTGTGACTCTCTGATTCCTTGTCCTATCACAGGGAGCAAGTGAGAAGAGCCTGTCCCCTCCCTCCTGACATCCAGCCCTCAGATATTTATAAACATTTATCAAATCCCCTCTCAGTCTTATCTTTTCCAGACTAAAAAGCCCCAGGTCTCTCAGCCTCTCCTCATAAGGCAGTGCTCCAGTCCCCTAAATCCTTGTAACGCTCTGAGGAGCCGAAAACTGAATGCTGTACTCAAGATGAGATCTAATCAGGGCAGAGTAGAGGGGGAGGAGAAGAACCTCCCTTGATATGCTGGGCACACTCTTCTTAACACACCTCAGGAGTGTTGAGCAGATTGTTTTTCCAGCATTTTACTAATGAAAACCTATTTGTTTTTCACTATCCTACATAAATCTGCATCTTTCAGAGAACACAGAGGAGCTCTTTAATGACATGGAACCAGATTTCCACCTGCTGTTATAATGGTAGGAGAGGTCTGTCAGCAGCCAGCCTAACCCAGTCTTTTTAAAAATTATCAGGCCAAAGTTATACTTTGTCTGACTCAGAGAATATACAAAAGTTTCTATATAGCTATTAATATCTGTATTAACAAAGAATTAGTTTCATAAAGAGCTGATAGACTCTTCTTTTTACTGTCTTATGCAGAGATTAAACAATTAGATCTGTAAAACACAGCTTCTGTGCAAAACAGGACAAAACTACAGACATTTCACAGGCCCTATAGAAAGTAAAAGTGACAATATTTTCACTTGAGTCAGACTGACGCAGGAGCCTAAGCTTTTGGAAATTAGCTAATTAAAGACAGCCAGATTCTATTAAATCCTAGAATTTCTGTATTTTCCTGTTCAAATGAGATGACTGAATTTTGAATGGAACAGAAGTCCAATATGTATAATAGTGCAACAAATTACCAGGCACCACACTCAGTTATCCTTGCATTCACCACCATTACTCACTATAATGGGAAACAGCATAATCTATCAATTAAAAAAAAAATCTAGGAGAGTTCAAAATAGCCTTGAAAAAGTTTTAAGAACCTTGCCAGTTAGTATTTTATACCAGCCTGTTCATTTAATATTCTAGAACACCTAAGAAGTCCGTAGTCATTTATCAATCATTTATCAACTCATATCCAGGGCATCTTTCTGAAGGCAATCATGTGATTCAGGGCAATGATTAAATCAAGTAGCAGGCACAAACAGATATTCATAATCACACACACACCCCAAAAAAAAAGATTGTTGTTTAACTCTAGTCATCAACTAAGCATCACTCAGCTGCTTGCTCACTTCCCACCAGTGGGATGGGAGAGAGAGTCAGAAGAGTAAAAGTGAGAAAACTCGTGGGTTGAGATAAAGAGCTTAATATGTAAAGCCATGTGCAAGCAAAGTGAAATAGGGAATTATTTTACCACTTCCCATTGCCAGGCAGGTGTGTTATGGAGGGGCAATTAATTATTGTGAGATTATGTTTTTCCAAAATTAATATTGTTTATTAATTCTGAGATTCAGAACTCTCACCACCACCACCACCCACCACTAATTTTAATAATAATTGGTTCTTCACACAGTCATGGAAACATTCTACAGAGGAATAACTAGATGTAGAAATAACTAGCCAAAAATATAAACATTAATTGAACTGGGAGAGGTCAACACACTACTTGTGGTCAATATACCCACTAGATGTACTCAAGGAGCTCCTTTCTGCTTATGGCAGAAGGCAATAGGGAATTACAAGAAGTTTTAAGTATTTACTCACAAAATATTATTTCCCAACTCGCAGTGATACCTACAGCTTCAAACGGTACCCAAATGCTTTCAGAGAATTCTGTTACTGTCTTGTTGACTGCCAAGACTTCTGATTCTTCACAGGCTTCACACAGAGTGCTGGGGAAAGGAGGCAATCTGAGGCCTTATCCTGGCTTCCCTGGATAATCTGTGTATCTCCAGGACTCTCGTCTTGGCAGGAGACTTTCAGGTGTAGACAGGATGTCTTGTGATGTGCAGTCTTAGCAAGGATGTCACGCTGGCTATGCAGGCCAATCACGTGACAGCATTTAGAACCTATTCCTGGTAAAATGGAGGCAGGCAGTTTCCAAGATACAACAAGGCAGTGAGCAATAGCAGCAGGCAGTAGCAAGCAGTAAGCACCAAGCACGAATACAAGGGCAGAGCACACAATGTTACCTGCTCATCTCCTTTTATCTATACAGCCTGAGAATAATGGGCCTTTGGACATAGATTAACCAATCAGAATGGCACTTTTCCAAGCTTGACCTTATTAGGTGAAGTCATAGGCCATCTTTACCCAAATTTGGGAAAAATATACGCCTTGCACAAGGTATACACAAGCTAAGCATGAGTATCTTGTTTACCATAGGATGCAAACAAGTCTGGGCAGGCCAGAGTTCTTAGACTCAATGTCTCCAGGTGCTTTGTCTTCTTTTCCACAGTTGCTTCTCCCCAAACCAGAAGGAGGGAAAGCAGAAAAACATGTCTGGGCAAGCCTATTTTGGCCTATTCAGGCCTACCACAAGGTATTCGGCCCAGAAAGCAGGGCTCCATCACACATACTGTTATTTAGGAAGGCAAGCATCATCCCTCTGAACATCTCCCCTTCCTTATTCCTCTAGCTTTATATATACTGAGCATGATGTCATAAGACATGCAATGTCTTTTTGGTTAGTTGGGGTCATCTGTCCCAGTTGTGTCCCCTCCCAGCTTCTAGTGCATCCCCAGCCTACTCACTGGTGGGGTAGAATGAAAAGCACAAAAGGCCTTGACTCTCTACAAGCAGCACCTGGAGACTGAAAATGTCTAGAAATTACTAAAATGTTAATGATTAGCCCAGTAATTAGAATTTCAGAGAAATTCACCTCTTTTGGCTCTATTTCATTCTGTAGTAGATTTTCTAAAGCTCAATACCCATTAAGTGTGGGACCCATGCAGGGACTAAATAAATATCACTCACCCTTCTAGTGCCCCATCTCAGAGAGAAAGTTGGGTCTTACAGGACATCATATAATTTTGTTCATTATACAGTTATGGGTGTTCAAGTTTTGATTTTTGTCTCAGAATTTTTCAGGCATTAGTAACTACATACAATAATGGCAATTAAACATTAAGTACAATAGTGAAAAGCTTGAATCATATTGGCTCTGAACAACCATCCAGTTCAAGCTTGGTGCCACACCTGAAATACAAAAATGTTTTAACAATGTCTTTGATTTTTAAAAATTATTTTTTAGCATTCTGAATGTTAATTGTGAATAAGAATATTTTTCTCCCTATAATACTAAATCAGAATTTAATTTCCACACATACTACAGCTGTCTTCACATTAAACTACCAATTGCATCTATAGAAAAGCAAATCATGTAAACTCTGCTTAATTTCTAGGATGAACATGCATATGATTATATTAGCTCCCTTTTTTATGAAGAGGACATAAGACATTGAACTTGAAAATTCATTAACCATTAAGCTTTCAAAGATATTTCTCCCATGTTTGTCTGATGGAGGAAAACTTCGGGGACTTGAATGCTACCATTCTTTCAAAATGTTATGCTATACCTCTGCTTGGCTTAATTTATTGTTATACTAAAAGCTAGCATCAATGAGATGAATTAAATAATTCCCCCCTTTTTAGATTTAGTTAGATGCTGTGTAATAAAGTTAATACTTTAAAACAGTGAAATACAATGCCTACTGAAAGTAGGATGAAGGTTGCTGCAAGGAACTTGTATCTTGAAGCAACTGTCTGGGTGACTGAGATTTTTTTTTCCCCCTTTAATTGTACTGGTAAATAATTGCATCAGTAGGCACAAGAATTACACATACTCTGCAGGATGTGAAGCAGAAGCTCATCAGAGAAGTTGATCTCTGAAACGAGTTGAATTCCTCTGGAGAACTTGGCTGAGACATGATATTATACAGCACTCCCAGGCTGGCTGGTTGGTTTTGCTCTATTTAGTTCAGTCCCCAGTGACTCAGGGTATTGTCACTGTCACCTGAAATTGTAAGTTCCATTATACTGACCAACAATTTATTAAAAGAACTTCTAAGTGTGCCTTGTTACTAAGCAGTTTTCTTTAACAAAAGCAGGCAATTTTACTTGTCAGGCAGTACTCCTCCAGACATGTACGCCCAGATATTAAACTAGTCCTGTATCATCACTATTTATCCCCATTATTTCCTAACATTTTTGCATTGTAAATGTTTTGTGTTTGCCTTGTTTATTGCTACTGTTATGTGCAACAGCAGTGCAGTGCTGGCAGTATTTTGTCTTTTCCTTGAGGCTATAAAATGAAATATAGATAGATAACTATGGATATTTGTATGGCAGAAGTCTGAGAATTTATCTCAATGCCTAGTTGTGTAGAGAGTGAGAGGTTATCTTCCCTTTCTCTTGCTGAAGTTCTAAAACCAGTGGGTAGAGATCATCTCATCTTCTCTTAGGTACTTAACAGAGATAACTACAAGCCTAGTTCCTGAAAGCTTCTCTTACAGAGAATTATAGACAACTTGACAGAATGTTTGATGACTTAGACAAGGATACCTTTTTTTTTTGTTGTTTGTTCTTTTTAATTATTATCTCTTTGCACTAATGATAGAGGAAGCCTAAGGTGAATAGACTCCCAGCTTTGGCATCTCAGCCACAGACACCAAATTAGATGAGTGAAGTTACATCCACCTAATTAATCTCTAGCTGTGTAAGCTTCACAATTCTTTATCACAATTGCCTCATATTCATGTCACAAAAGTGAGGGCATTCTTTAACTTAGGAATGGTTTCACAAAATTAAAAAAAAAAATGAACAAAGTTATTTCTAGTTTGGTCAATATCTTTTAGTTTGAAAATACCAGACTCCCTTAATGATCAAAAGATGCATTTCCCACACCCTTTAGAAGCAAATAACCTCAACAACAACACACACACAAAAAAAATCTTAGATGAGAAAAAACGTGGTGCTTTAGTTGTGGAGCTTCTATCATTGCCTCTGGCTTACAGCCAGTCAATCAAAAGGCTCTGAGCTATCAAAATGATGAAGTGAAGGAAGCAGCTTGTTTTAGCTGTAATGAGGGCAGTATCAGAGCACTGAGAGCTTTCTCATTTGGAACTGTACAGTTGAGACTAAGGTTTAAATACCTGAAAAGCAGGAAAAGAGGGACAGATTCTTGATGAAATATTTATATGTTAAGGAGAGGAGAAAAGGATAAAATCACAGGAAAAGAAACTTTTCTGAAAAGTTCTACAGTACACTTGAATGTCTAGCTCTGGTTAATGACAGTGCTGTAACTCTGACATCCCAGCCTGTCTTTTCCAGCTTTCCAGAGAAAGATCAGCTGACTACTTGAAATGCCAGAAATATTCAAGGCCATTCTTATGGTTCAAAATTGTATTGTTACCTTTGGATGCAAAAGCCTATACACGAACAAAGCCACCTTATCTATTCTTTAATACATATAGTGTTATAGATAGGAGCAAAGGTATAGAGATACGCTGCACATTTTTTTCCAGCCATGAAGTCCTAAATTGAACTCCATTTACTGATGATCTGTGAGAGGAGATGGTGTGATGTTAGTCTGGATTGTAAGGTTGCTTTGAGAGATGAGTGAATATATTCTAGTCCTTACCTTTTTACTCTAAAGCATAAGGGAAAAGCCAAGACCAAACAAAACACTTACTGATTTTCTCTGTACCTAAGATGAAATATTCTCTAAATCTCTACATCAGTATTTCATCTCTCAGATGCATGTATGAGACTATTTTGGCTTTCTACTAAGTGGCTGGGGTTATAGAAAATAACTGTAATATTTTATAACTTACAGATTTTTCTCACAAGACAATCAATTCCCTCCTGTAAACATATTTCCTTAATCTCAAGTTTAAATTTCCCCATCTCTTAGTATGCAGATGATATGAGTTATGCAGAGCATAGTTTTGCCTTCATGAATTTAACCATATAGTCTAGAAAGAAGCTTAGACAAAATTAAAACCTTTTTGATTGGAACTGAGGTGCAAAATTACTATGTTCTTCCTATACTTGCACTAGTCCCCATCAACAGTATGTACCATAAATTGGTGAGAGTTAATTCTGGGGTTAATTCTAAAGCTAACTGTGTACTCAGGTTTAGTAGACACCTGTGGTTATGTAAGAATTAAAAATGTCATGGTTTTTTGTTTGTTTGTGGTATGTATATATATCATATATATATATATACACTACATATTTCTGATTATATATATGTATATATACAGTATATTACATACATTTACAAATATTTGAGGAATGATATCATTTTAATAAACTTTAATAAGTGTGGTTCCAGGATCAGAGTGTGTGCAAAAACCATTAGCATTTAATATATGACTGAACACTGAGAACTTTCCATTTGATTGTAAAGATGTAGGAAGCATGACTAGTTACCAAAAATTCATTGTATTCATTAAATATATCAGGTGATACTGCTTAATGTAGTCAATAGATTTTCAATTATTATATGCTTTTCTTCCTGTAGGTATTTAAAGGGTAAAAAGCCAACTGAGAGTAAAAGTTTGGAGATTAGAATGCAAATTTGAGGAAACACAATTGTATTTTAAGTGAGTGACCCAAAAAAACCAGAAAGATAAACTTGTATGCAAGTTGGGATTTCACGTTTTGCTGCTTTCTCTAGGACACAAGACAGGATACAAAATACATATACTTTTATATCAGGATAATGTTTAGCAAGGGTGAAACTATGTAGAACTATATGCAATAAACATCCATGTAGAAGAATTATTTGTCTGAGAATAAGGTAAACTTTACAAAATGTCAAGCTCATGTCTTGGTGCTCCATAATTATAGACATCAAGAAGTAGAGGAGTGGTAATAGTTCTCACACTAGAGAGGAGTTTAAAGAGGAACTGTCAGACTTGCTCTGTAATGCAGAATACCACTGCAGCAGTCCCTAAAATGGTGATCAAAGAGCAAAGTAATCAGTCTCAATGAGAAAACTTCTGTCTCCTGGAAAAGCCTATCTCCAGCTTGCTCACAGCTGCAAAGTCAGGAATTTTCTTCCAACTTTACTTTCCTAATTGGCAGTTTTCATTAATATCCTTGATCAGTCAAACTCTATTCAGTCCTCTCAGGTCATGAGATCACTTCTTTCCTTGACTATTGAGATCAGTCTGTAAGACAGACCCCTCCCTACCTGATACATTCCCAGCCAAGCAAACCCAGCCCTTCAGCAAAGGGGCATGATTAACTTATTAGGCATAAGGCAGGGTAAAACCATGTTTCTTATCAGTTGCTCACAATCTTTCTGAAAGAATATAGAAGGCAATAAACTGCAACTAAGCAAACATAGAATGCTCTCCTCTCTGTGGAGGGCATCTAGACAAAACTTCCTTGATAGTGATAGGGTTTGTGAACAAACAGCTTTACACCTAACCAGGCTCTCTCTGTGCTAAGCTCTTAGATGGCTATTGTTGAAGTCTTTCTCCAGTGAAACGAGAACCATTCTTAGTTTCAGTAGGAGGATGCGTCTGTGTTTTGATCTGTCTGATAAGCCAAATGCTTGCCTGTATCTAGAAACCAGAAGTTCCTTTTCCCAGCTTTTTCTAGTTCATTTACTGATGGGCGTACTGACAGCATTTAATAATGAAATGGTTGCTTCTGTAGTACAATTTTCCCTTCTGCTTTGTAGCATTTATTAGAACACAGATCTCCATTTTTCTTTTATGTATTATGTCAGTACACTTAGCACTCTTCCTTTATCTTCAACTTTGATATAGGCTAAATATTGAATAAATATCTTGTTCTTGTCTGATTTAGATGTTATTTTCAACAAAATATTGCCTGCAATTAGTGTTCTTTTAATTCATAAAGGAAAGTGTATTTATACTATCCACTGTTATGCATGTTAACAAAATATAAGAGTTTCAGAACCTAAATTACTAGTCATTAATTACAGTGGGACTTTGCATTCACATGTAGGGACTAGGATATTGCAAAACAGCCCACGGGGCCTTTTATCTTTAGCTAAATACTGATGATGAACCTTCTTGCTCTTTCTTTAACAGATATTTTATCCCACTGCTAGGTGTTTGCAAACAGTTACTGAACATATGTTAGCTCAAGATCTAGAACACTGCACTCACTTTTTCTGGTGTCTTGCAGGAAGGATCTTATCTTTCTTCTTTGCACAGATATTTGGTGACAAGATTTATTACATTTTTATTCACAAATGTATCTATTTTGTTTTTTTAAAGCAATATTCATATACCATTATAAACTTCCCCAGAAAGAGGCAATTAAAAAGGGATTTAAAACCAAATGACAAGCTCACATCTCAGAACACCAGAGCACCTATTT
This sequence comes from Tricholaema leucomelas, assembly GCA_013400475.1. Classification (NCBI taxonomy): domain Eukaryota; kingdom Metazoa; phylum Chordata; class Aves; order Piciformes; family Lybiidae; genus Tricholaema lacrymosa; species Tricholaema leucomelas. The sequence goes on from WAAF01007339.1 coordinate 67,276, forward strand.
TTCATGTTTACCTGATTATGAACAAATCATAAAATCATTGTCTTAGCATGTGTGTGGATTTCCTTGTGTATATATGTGTATAATTAACTGCACACATATTCCATTACCATTAAAAGACATGCATATGTGAAATGTATTTAAATATATAATGTGCAGTCTGAAGTGCATGCCTTTGGCAGCCTTCAGTGGGTTGGCAGGAGGAGGAATGGATGCTGTGGTAAGGGAGAGAAATAGGTCATAGATGAGCAGGAGGGAAGAGTAAGTGAAAAGCAAAAACTTCTCTTTTTTGTAATTGAGGAATACTCAAAGAAATCCAAGATGGGAAGCAGCAGTGCCAAGACAATAGACTACCAGACAATTTCTCAAAGTAGGTATTTTATTTCCTTAGTCAAGTAAATAAAGTGCTTTGTATCTATTTCACAGGAGAATGTACCCCGTAGTTCACAAGCCATGAATGTGAGTGTAAAGAAGTTGCCCCAGGAATCCTTCCGGACATTCCCCATATAAATAAAGTATATTAACAAGCTATTATTCTCCCACTCAGTCCAGCTGTAAGCCCTTCACTATGAATGTGCATATTTAATGCTGTGCCCGAGACCTTTACTGGGTATATATCACACCTCTATAAAGTATGTGCAGCTATGGTATTTGGCCAGTGAAATATTGAAGAGATGAGAAGCTAATGTAAGTTTTTTATAAAGGATCAATCCTTAAAAGAAATTCAGGTGTCTGCATAACTTAGGAAACATTAATACTTGAATTAAAAAAGCCAACTCAAACCACCAATACTGTTTGGTAGTCTTCCTCAGAAATATTGCAACAACTTTTTCAATTGAATTTATATTTAATTTATACTGAAACTGGTCACTCTATGTATTTAGAAAACTGCAACATTTGTCTGAATGGTTAGATTATTGAAAGCATAGACTTCTTTTCCATGTATTCATGCAATATTAATGATTAATTTGTTAAGGTTATAGGTCAACAGCTGGGTGTGCTGTAGTATAGCAAAGAAATAACCATGAGGTGGAAGGAAGCTATGATGTTTGGTTTAAAAACCAGACTCTGAAATCCAGTTTGACTTTTGTCTCAGATACAAATTTTCCATGATACTTTTAACAGATCCCACTAAAAAATTGATTCTTATTGCAAATGAGCAGGTTTGGTGGCATTGTGCTAACTGATTTTAGACGCTTTCTTCACATGTCTGTAAAACATTAGTACAGATAGCATAAGAAGGAAGAGTTTCATTATATAACTGAAGATTTGCTATGACTTCCTATAGTTTGTAGGAGCAGTGATTCTGCACTGTCACTTGAAATAACTTCCCAAGCACTCAGTGGTTACTATATATATAAATATATATAAAAAAATAATCTTACATTCTATCTGGTACACGCAGTATTCCAGATTATGTTCCCCTTTAACAGTATATTGTATCTCCTTTGAAATGGCATTGACTGCTATTCAGAGGAAAAAAAAATCCAAATTCCAACCAGCACCAAAATACCTCTTTCACTGGAATTAAACTTTTCATTGGAATTTAAGTCTTCTTACCCTGTTACTATCTTTTCTAGGAAAGCATGGAAAAGGCATGCAGACAGTGAAAAACTTGAGTAACCTCTTGTTAACATTGCAAAACTACCTTGGCTTACAAAGTCATGCAGGTTCACAGACAGCCAACTGCCATAAGAATGACAGGTAGAATAACAAATACTTAAATAATGAAGTGTTTAGATATTAAAATGCCTGAAAAAGGAAGAAAAAAAACCCCAACCAACAAACAAAAAAGCAATGAACTGAGAGAGGGATAACTTTGAGGCTGCGATTAAATTCAGCACTCCTAATATGAGAAAGAATAATTTAATCTGTTCCTTCCTTCTCTGTCCTTTACAGTTTGCAAATTCCCATAGAAAGGGCAGGCAGGAGTGATCCTCAGATTAAAGAGATTATTTCATATGTTCCTGATTTTTTCCAATTTTTAGTAAAGGAGATGATCCAGTCCTGTTTTTGTAACATTCATTTAACTACCATGGCTACTTAAGAGTGATCATTTTAACTTAATCTTATTTAGACTCTTCTAAGAAATTGTTTTGGTTCTAGTTTAAAGTTCCAAGAGACTCAAATATAACCAATAGAACAATACAATTATAGGATGCCTTCTCCTGTCCCCCAACTTTTTTGGTTTTTTTTGAGAGAAAGGAATTAGATATAGAGACGAAAAGGTAAAACACACCCAAATAAATAATCTTACTTTGATTTTGGAAGTTAATAAACTTTAACAATAAATAAAAGGTATTTGAGGTAGGGGAGTTACAAAGAGGTATAGGGAAGGAAAAACAAGATATAGTATTTATTTTTTTATATAGATATATATATATATAACCTGATTGATAGCAGCAGTGGCCATGTGGTAAAACAAAGAGCACCCGGAACCAAAAGGGTGGTGCTGGCAGGCAAGGAGACAGGGCAAATGAGTTGGAAAAAGGAAGTTCCTCTGTTTTCATAAGGGGCTAGACAGGAAGTGGAAGTGGGCTAACCACTGCACCTGGAGTAAGGTTCAGACTCACCCCTGGGGAGGAGTCAGGAGGACCTGGGGGCATGTTCAAGACCACCCAAGAGAAACCCACCCTTTACAGAAATCAAATTCTCCAGATCGTTAAGTGGGGGTTTTGTACCACTTCTGTTCTTTCTGAACAGACAGATAGAATACTCAGAAGAAGCAAGTGTCGTTGTTTCTCTCCATCTTCCATGGGGACTTAAGCAATATCTTTTATTATAACTCCTATTATTACATTTCCTTTAGTTGTTTATTCTACTACACAGTAGAAGATCTAAGTATCATCAAATCTTATCATCCTTCATTAGATCATAACAGCACAAAGATGTACTTTATATTCTCTAGTTATTTAAAGAATTGCTTGACTTGCTGAAAGTACCTTGTTCATACATCCAGCATGGGATTCATCTGATCCAATGTATGCATCTGCAACAGAGATGTCTATGCCTGAGCCAGCAGTATATATTCCCTTTATAGCCAATGGAGAGAAACAAGCATTTCTAGAATACAACCCACCACTGCTAAATGTGGATTCCTAAATCAGGTCAGATAAAGCACACCTTAAAAGTTGTTACAGTTCTTTTATTAAGCATCTGGAGTGACTTGTTCAGATGTAGACAAATGATAAGCATTCCTGTCTTTCCAGACTGGTAAAGTACATTTTGCCTTATTCCTTTCAAATACAAAACAAAACAAACCCCAAAAACCAAAACTGCCTAAACAAAATATCCAACCAAACATATGGATCTTATTCATTAACTTCATCATTATTTTTTAATAACTTTTATCTTAGTCTTACTTTCCACAATAAGAGTTAATTAGTTTTATTTTGTTGACTGTCTATTAAGCACTGGTAGTTGTGTTAGGTCAAGAGTTGATAAGGGGAAAGAATAGGCAACTTTAACACCTAATTAAAGACTTAAATGTGTATAAATTAGAGTGTGTGAGTTCATAAATATTCTTTGACTGTTTGTCTCCTGAGAGTACTCCTTTCTATGGGACAGCAGCTTCCAGCTATCCTTTTGAAGACTCAAAGTTTACTCTTTGAAAAGAGAAAGAAGAAAATTATGTCATAATGATATTGTCTTTTGGAAAAGTAGTCTAGCAGTAATGTACATAACTAGTTGGATGAGTTCTTTGAAAACCTTTAGATTAAAAAGAAAATTGAATCCAGATACTGAAGATAATAGGTTATTCTCTAACAGGCAGGTATCAGTTCTTCCTAGAAAAGAACAGCAACAAACAGGCTGAGCTTTTTAGTGTACTGTAGCTTATTCTTAGTCCTGCACATATGATTGAAGAGCCGACAGGGCTCCTGATATTTACAATTAAGGAAGAACTGGCTGGGGTGTGAAAGAGTCTGCTTGATTGCAGTGGTGGTGTTCAAGATTTTTGAACAGGTGAGACCAAAAGTAGGGCTTTAGTCTTGGATGTTAGGAGAGCAGACCTTGGTCTCTACAGGGACATGTTTGGAAGAATCCCATGAAGTACAGCCTGAGAGAGAAAAAGAGTGCCTAGGAGCTGGTTTATATTCAAGAATGATTCCCTCCATTCATGGCCAACCTGCATCAGATGACCTCTCTTGAGCAAGAGTTTGGACTAGGTAATCTCAAGAAGTGTCTTCCAACCTAAATGTTTCTATGATTCTGTGAATGTGACTCCAGCTAAGATACAAGCATTTAGATATTGTGGATAGAGCACATTTACATTTAAACTAAAGCTGAACTGCAGTCATGCAGAGTTTAGGACATGCACAAAGCCACATCTCATAGGCACAAAAGCTAACCTCAATTTGCTAGACCTAACCTGTGTAGGTTTCTGATAGGGTCAATGAAAAAAAAAATTCTTCAGAGGTGATTCAGGGCCAATAATTAGCAGTGAGAGTTCTGATTGCCTTTTGGAAGGAGACACTTGCTTCTGCAGCCAGGAGGACACCCCTGACTAAACATACAAATCCATGGAGGTTATACAGTAGCCAAACAAGAGCTTTTCAACTGCTGCTTTAGACTTCATTGCTAAATCCTACCAAGCCCCATTTCAGGTCTTTTTTTGGATCTAACCCAGAAAACTTTCTTCAAAGCCTGAATGGTGAATGAGAGAAAATCTTTGAGCGTAGTTGTCTCATTAAGCACCAAGTTGCCAAGATTAAATTCAGAGATATTAGTCTGATGTTCTTTCATCTGCATAAATACATTTTTACAGGGCATTTGGCCTTTTTCATTCCCCTAGTTTTCTACTAATGATTGAACTTCAGAGGAACAGAGAAGGGCAGAGAGTCTGATTGAGAGTAAAGAGTAGCACTGGGAGAGTAACTCTTTCTCTGTAAATTGAATCTTTCTGACTGAGATTGTTATTCATATATATGCTATTAAGAGCAGAATGATTGACACTGCAAAAAGAGAAAAAGACAAGAACATCTCCAGAATACTATAGTGTTAACTTTCAATTTTAAATTATATGAACTTTTTTAAAATTTAGTTAAGTAAGAAAGAGATTTAAAAGATATTCACTGAAAATAACCAGAAGTCACAGGTTACATATTACATCTCAGTGTTCCCTCCCTATTTAAAAATATACATTTCATTGTTATTATATTCAGACATTTCTATTTGGGCTGAAAAATAGACAAGAACTCCCGGGACCCGTTCTTTGGATCTGAGCCTTTGCCAAGCAAATCTTCAGTGAAACATCTACCCATCAACCCAATACTTTTCCAATCAGAGTCATCCCACTACTCCTAGACTATGATGATACTGTGTTCAGTTCTGGGCCCCCCAGTTTAGAAGGGACATTGAAATCATTGAGCATGTCCAGAGAAGGGCGACGAGGCTGGTGAGAGGCCTCAAGAACAACCCCTACGAACGGAGGCTGAGGGAGCTGGGATTGTTTAGCCTGGAGAAGAGGAGGCTCAGGGGTGACCTTATTGCTGTCTACAACTACCTGAGGGGTGGTTGTGGCCAGGGGGAGGTTGCTGTCTTCTCTCAGGTGGCCAGCGCCAGAACGAGAGGACACAGCCTCAGGCTGTGCCAGGGGAAGTTTAGGCTTGAGGTGAGGAGAAAGTTCTTCACTGAGAGAGTCATTGGCTACTGGAATGGGCTGCCCAGGGAGGTGGTGGAGTCGCCGTCCCTGGAGCTGTTCAAGGCAGGATTGGACGTGGCACTTGGTGCCATGGTCTAGCCTTGAGCTCTGTGGTGAAGGGTTGGACTTGATGATCTGTGAGGTCTCTTCCAACCCTGATGATACTGTGATACTGTGATACTGTGAAAGCACGAATAATTTTAATGGACTTATTTTCAACTTGTTTTATATGTAGTCAAGGATTTTTTTAAAGAATGAGGATACTGAAAACTGACTCATAAATATAATGAACGTAATTAAAGCAGACAATGCTTTAAGAGAAGAAAGCATGTTGGTATTAGTAAATGCCTGATTTATTTGGTGGATCGTTGCTGGTTGGCAGCCAAGAACCTATGCAGACACTCTATTTCTGACTGCTTACAGCCATACATGAGCGGAGTAGGAAAGTTCATGGATCAAGACAAAGACAGGGAAATCGCTCACATATCACCGTCATGGGCAAAATAGACTCTGCTTGAGGAGGTAAAAGGTTTTGCGGAAGGCTGTATCAGAGCATAGTGGTTTATTTCTGTTGTTTGTCATTTCTCATCCTGTTCTTCCACTATTCCTTCCTTCTTAGTTGTTTCATCTGCACTGGCTTAGGTCCTACAGAGACTCCACAGACCACAGTCCCTCTGAGGTGTATTTGCTGCAGCATAGGCCTACACCTGAGCTACAGTTCCTCTTAAGTTGTTAGCACTTCCACTGCGGAGCACCTTTTACGTCTCAGCTGCATTGTTCTTTTCCTAGATGTTTTCTTTTCTTTCTTAAGTATGTCTTTATAGGAGGGCCACCAGCTTGGTAGGTGGGCTCAGTTGTGTCCCTTCAAACCAAGTAGAAGCAGCCATAATAGTAAATGCTCACTCAGTAACTATCAAGTAACACTTTCAGACTGTAAGAGTCTTAGTGAGAGGGAACGGAACAAGATGAGATAAGAGAGAGGAAAAGGAATAAGAAGGATATCAGAAATATATATGAATACATAAAGATTACAAACTGCAGGCAAACTTGTATTTATTCAAAATCTCTAATGTGGAGAATCTATTTACAAAGGATCTGACCTCTATTGCTTTAGTGAAATGTTTCAGTGTAGTGTTAGAGTAACTCCATGGCAAGATGCTTTAGTCCATGATTCATTAAAATTTTGGCAGCATTTCAAAAGTTCACAGGCTAATGTCTATAGAATGTTCTTTTCCACTGGCCATTTCAGATCTGTGAGTGAACAGAGATACAGGAGACCACCACTGCTGTCTTTGTTTGGAATTCACAGTTCTCTCGTTTATGGGGTTACAAGGACTTGAAAGTCTTTTCTTCAACATGGAAAAATAAGAAAGAATGTCTTTTCAGAGAACATTTATTGTCTGGCTCAGAAGTGAGTTTTGCTTCATCTTGGTGAGATATGGAAACAAAAATGCCTGCAATATTTTGTTCCTTGAAAAACTTAACTTTGTGATTTTCAGTTCTAAAATATGGCTGATTGCTTCTTCATTCAAATTTCACCAGGCATAATGCTCCCTTCACTAGCTAAATCTAATTCCAAATGCTAAATGCTAAAGCAAGCCCTGCTGAACAATCAGTAAATTGCAATGAACCATCAAAGGATATGGTCCCTTCACTTAGTTTCCCTGATGCTTCTCAGTTGCATAGAGGCTGTCATTATATGTAGTGGGGATCTAATTGAACCAGTGTATAGTGTCGGAAAATTACAGTCCTGATAGTGAAATAAGAGCTGATATGATTTTGCAGCACTACCAGCACTATTCAAATCTCATAATGTAAGAAGAGTATAATTTCCAGAATTGATGGAGGATGCTCAAATGTATATCGAAGCCCCTTTAACTTTGCATGTTTGATATCTATTCCTAAAATGGAACTTTTCTATTTAGGGGTCTCTCAAAACTGCTGGTGTATTACTCGTAGGTAAAATTATTCTCTTCAGTGTCATTGACAATCACGATCAGAGGGCTGAAGCATCTCTTTTATGAAGATGGGCTGAAAGAGTTGGGGTTGTTCAGCCTTGAGAAGGTTCCAGGGAGACCTTCCAGAATTTAAAGGAGGCCTACAGGAAAGCTGGTTATAGGATGAGGAACAATGGATTCAACCTGGTAGAAGCTAGATTTACATTAGACATCAGGAAGACATTATTCACCACGAAGGTGGTGAGACACAGGAATGGGTTGCCCAGAGAAAGTGTTCAAAGCCAGACTAGATGGGGACTATAATCAAAATAAAGAAACAAATGCCTCTGAACATTTCAAAAATTCTTAAGTGCTACTTTGAATTGATTCCTGAAATTGTAGGTTCAGCAGGAATTTTCAAAATTTCTGTGAGGAAAATAAACCTAATTATACTTGTCTACTCTTCCTGTTTGGTTTAATATCTGAGCATATTCATATGCAGTAGTTCCATATAATAATCACTAAATAATTTGTAATCACTATATCTGACATACTTTTTAAAACATGTTGAATTAAGCTTTGGCATAGGTTTGTTGCAAATCTTTTGCTGGCATAAAGAGTGGCACAAAAAAGTTCAAGGTTAGATGTGAATAAAAACAACAAGCTGTTGCCTAATCTTCTGTGCAGCAGCAAAAGGTGAAATGGAATTGAGAGAAGAATCATCAACAGTACAAGATTCTTTTTAAATAGTGCCCACATTCATATCTGTTAGTTTACAGGATGCTTCATGATACAAATGTTAAGATCTATAAACATTTCTAAGTTTAACTCCTAATCCTTTCGAGAGGAGCTAGTTATATATGTAGACCTTATTTGTGTATCATGGCTAAAAAGCTTTTGAGGTAGATAGTCAGAATGAAATACTGAGTAAATTAAATAACAAAATTTCCTCTGGCTAGTACATGTGCAGAGTTTGGTTTCTCTGAATGATGCCTTAGAACATCAGTTTCCCATTGAGGAGCTGTCTAGAGATTCTTCAAAATAAATGTATAAAATTGGAGTTTATGTGAAAAGACTTTGGTGTCTCTATGATTCTGAGGCCCAGTGTCCATAAATCCTTCTAAGTTTAAGATTCTGTAAAAATGCAGGAGATCTTAATGTAAGGAAAAATGCCTTCTCACCTTTTGTGTTATTATGGAGATACTGAGATACAGGTGCCACAGTTTGTCTACTTTTCAGATATTCAAACATCTGTTTCATTTATTTTGAAAATGCACTGCCTGTCAGACTGCCACTCTTTCAGCACCAAAGAAGGCATGCTGCACTAGCAGAACTAGCACCTTAGGAGGGTATCCAGGCATGCCAGCACATTGAAGAACAAGGCATCATACAACAGAGATATACTGCATAGCCCAGAGATTAGGATAATAAGGAAGGTGTGCTGGATTCTACTCCTGTGATATAACTGCATTTTAGATCCAGCACTTCAGAACTAATTATTGTCAGGAAGATAACTTCTATTAATCCTTGTGTTGGTATCTTTCACTTGCAAAGAAATGGACCTGATAAAAACTTATTCACACACTCTGATGAGGCCTTAAGCTTCTCCCTTCCCTCTGGTTTTAATTTATTGTTGGTGTTCAGGATGGCCTCAGCAACAAGGGATATGACAGAAGTTTGTTTTCTTTGGAAAGTGAACTCCACAAAGTCAGCTGAAAATCCTTAAATAAAAATTGACCCTCTGTCATGTCAGAAGCTACACTACAAAACAACCAATTCCACATGATGTTCATAAAAGCCTCTCAAACATAACCCTCAGCACAGAGTTATGCAAAGCTGCTCAAAAAGGAAATTCATATATCATTGAAAGCACTTGAACTGTGTTCTGTTCACTCTTGAATCAAGTTGACAGGATGGCAAAAAAAGTACTTGTCTTTGTTCCCACCATGTCTATGGCTGGTAATGTCTTTTGTGCACTTAAAAAAAGCTAATCGAAATTAATAACTTCCCACTACCATTTTACCTCATCGTTCTGCCAGTGATGGACAAATCAGGTCACTGCACAGAATACCACAACAGTGTTGCTACCATGCACCAAGTTAATATGGGCAGAGTTGTAACAACTGCTCCAACTTTTACCTCAAATGAACCTATGAAAATGTTCCTGTGTTGTGTAACCATCTTAGATTGGCAAAAAATGCCCCAGGAGTTACAAAAATACGTATTCTGGCTATTAGCATTTAAGCCCAGTAATGATGCTCTGAAGACACAATGGACAAATGTTGTGCTAAGAAATTTCCTGTATATTCAAGAACTCGTGAAAGCCTCTTGTACAGCTGCATAATTTAGAAAAGTAAAACAATTAAGAAGAGAAACTGGAGCTTTAGAATCTTTCTACTACATTTTAATTTCATAGAAGTGCTTGAGAAGTGCCATAAAAGTGCTTTAAATCTCAAAATGTTAATGTTTTGACAATTACTAAATCAAAGTGACAAATAGCTAAATAGAGTTATTTGAATCTCCCCAGCTGACAGGCTAAATTTCAGTATCATGAAATCTGAAGCTGCAGAAATATTAACATCATCCTAAAGAATATTAATAAAGAGAATGTCAGTGGAGTCTGAGCTAGAGTGCTAGAGTGCTGCTGTCAGTGGCAGAAATGTTTCATGTTTTTTCTAGTGTGACCATTTCAGAATACCGCTCTTAATTTTGATTAATATAGATTTAAATTTGCTTTTTAGATTTAAGTGAACATGCCTAGCACTAAAAACTTCCTTATCCTACTATCCATGACTTGTTTAAGGATGTTTCTAAGCCAGTTTTCTTCATCAGTCTCTACTTCAGCAAGTGCAAGTTGGCTCATTGTTTCTATTTTATTTTCACATGTGAAACATCCGTGTGCAGTATGTTATTGGTATGAAACAAGCTTGCACATTTAACTGAATTTCCTTTTGTTCAAAAGTAAATTTTCTTTCACCCATTACAGAGGAAGAATTTTAACTTTTGGAGAGAAAGGAAGAAAATTGGAATTTTAGAACAGTCACAGAAAATGGTAAAACAATTATGTCATCAGACATAACGTGTATTCACCTTGTGAACATATTGGTTGTGTGTAGTGACAGAACAGCTGACTACAACTCAAAAAACGTTCAATCTCTTTCCTGTGTTGGCCTTTAATGTTGTAGAACTCAAGCAGGCAGGTCCTATCTGTCCCAGACCAATAATATTCTGGGAGCTTTAGTGTTTTTTCTGCAGCCTGCAAAATGTCTCCTCCCCATTATAGTTGCATACTCGTATCATCCGAAGCACACTGTGTGAATAATTTGTAAAGTGCTGCAAAATAACTTTGGATAGATTTTTTTATTCTCTAAACATATTATATTTTATTTTCCCATTTGTTTTCTGCTCAGTATTTTTCTTCATGGCAATTTGTTTTGTAGCTTTTTACTAGACTGCTTTCATACTGAAAGTAATGTAAGTATATTTTGGCTGGTTTATAAAACTTCTCATCTATCATACCCACTCCTGCAATTTTATCTCTTGGAGTGAGTGTTTCTGTTACTGAGGATACTAGCATTTCATTGCCAGCTACAGGAAAGTTAATGTTAGCTTTCAATTAACATGTCCAGTGACATACACAAAACTTGGAGTGAAAAGTGTGAATTGTACAAAGAAAGAGACAAAGATATCCACCAGGAAGCCAGTACAGTTGTAGCATCTCTCCAAACTGTATGATTCATTTCCAAACAATTTTTTTAACAGCAGGTTTTATATGAGATTCAGCTAACAGGCCACAGCTGGGTATTTAACTGCCTGTCACAAGTTACCAGTAGTCTTGTAATAATTCCTGTTGCTTCCTTCCTATCTCTTGCACAAGGTGTGTTTGGTGATTTGAGTGCAGCAGCTGGAGTGGGACCGGAGGTCTCAGAGGCTTGCATGTCTGCAGTGGAAGCAGGTGAAAAGAACACAGGATGTGTTCATTTTGTGTAGGCGTGTACATGAGTGAGTAATCACTGGTGCACATCAAGCTGGAATAGTTAGTGAGCAGGACAAGAGGCTCAGCAGTTGCATTTTGGAATGGCCATAAGTCTGAGTTGAACCTGAAGGAGACCAGGGGATCTGAGAGTTGGCTGCTTAAGAGACAAGAGGCCCACGATAGCTACTGGAGAGACCATGGGGTCTGAGGTGGGCTATTGAAAGGTTCAGAGATCTAAACCAGTAGTAGAGCATGTGTTGCATGTGTCTATGAATGAGGCAGCTAGGAGACTAGTTACTGAAGAAGGTTAGGGTGCAAGGATGGTTGTACGAGAGCTCTATGGTGTGTGGGTGAATACGTACACCCACGTGTGCATGCAGACTGAAGCACCAGCAACTGGAGTGGAGTTGTGGCCTCAGAGGCTTTTATGTGCAGGTAGTGGCATCTGAGGTAGCTGGGATCCAGGGCAACAACTGAGTGCCTGTGTCTAGCTGCTGGAGTGATGCAAGTTGTATATGTGCATTTTCCACTAATGGGCTTTCATTCTGATTAGCTGGAAAGGGAAGCAGAATGAGTCCATTTGTGCTGTTTATGTTTTAGTGAGTGCTGTGTTTTCTGTGCGGCTGGCAGTGTATATGTACGTGCATGTATGAATGTGCTCTCTTGGGAAGCTGGACCTGAAAGCATGGATCTGTAGCACCTTTCCTGTCAGGTTGCCATATTAGGCAGCTTCCCAAAAGTAATATCTGAGAATGGTGTGGTCTGAGTGGAATTTACAAAAATGCTTAATGCACTGTTGAAGGAAGGGGAAATTTATTGTTAGCTTCAATATGAGTGGAGCTCTTCCTTAATTACAATGGCAGCACATGTTCCAACACTCAAATATTCAGCTAATTCCACAGCACAGATATTAACGGAGAAGATTGGATCACATTATCAATACTTGTGTCTCTATCAACACTCCTCACTTCCTCACATCAAATCTGTCTATCCTGCTCTCCAAAAGCAACCTAAGGACAGGCTTCAGTGCAGTGTAATTTAGTTCTAGAAAAGCACTCTCATGCATGTTTGACACACAGCGTGGAAGGGAGGAGACGTCGACACAAATAGCTGCAGCTGGCAACCTAAATCACCTGCTGAACAGGAGCTCTTACTGGTAGGCCTAGCAGATCCGTGTTTGACTCCCCATTTAATTCACACCCAGGAAGTATAAGTGATGAAGAGTGCTGCCATCAGGATGTGTAAAGCAATGCAAGATCATTAATGTGGGAATTGGTATGGGCAGGAGGGGTGCATAGGGGCCCAGAGCTGCTACTTCAGGCTGGCGAAGTCAATGCAATAGTGGTGGTGAGGTGTCTAGGGATGGTGTTCTCTGCAGGAGGGGATCTTATCTATAGCACATTGGAGGTCTGTACTGAGACTGCACTCCCAGGGAAGTGACAGGGAGTGGCAAAGTATATGGATTATTATTACTGAAGGACTATTATTGAAAGTGTATAATATAAAAGGAATTATATCACCCACTGTATATACTTACTATAAATTTAGATTTCAGGTGAAGAATGTGGAACTGGAATAACTCTCATGAGGCATGAAAACAAGCTCTAACTGCAATAGCAGCTAACTCTTTCATCATAATTTCTTTAATCACCTTCAAAATACAGTTTATTAGATTTGAATTCCATGCGCAGCCCCCCAAGGATGTAATTTCTCTGATGGTTAGAACTGTCATAATGTACAAACTAATTTAATCTGTGAGCAGTTTATATTCATTATGTCCTTGAGTCATCATTGTCCTTTAACTTATAAGCAGGTTTTTCTCTTTTCTCCCTGAAGTTAGTGTTTGTAAAGTTTGTTGCCAGAAAGTATTTTATCTCATATTATTGTGTCAAATCTACATCAATATGAATAAATCCTTTGCAAACATGGGTGGCCAGCCCTGTATATACCACCAACACTCTTATACATAAACTTATTTTTTCACTTGTCTTGTCAGAAAATGCGTTTTCTGGATACAGTCTGTGATGCTTTTGGTGTTTTTCATGTTCAGATCTACCAGCATACTCAGGTTTGTTGTTCATTAATTGTAAATCATCTTGCACTTCTCCTTATTTGAACAGCATTCAATACATTTAGATCATATATCCATTTTTTTAGAAAATATTTATGAGTACCACTTTAATTCAAAAGCAAATCTTCCCAACCCACCGAGACAAGACGGACCTTACAATTTATGTCATATGTCATACTATAACAGAAAATACAGCCCAAGGGTTTATCCTTGGTTTATCCTTTAAGAACACATGCTGAGAGAAATATGCTATTTACTGTTTTCAGAATCACTGAGATCTGCATTTTCAGTTTTATTGCTACTGGTGTCCTACCAAAATGTTTCATGTTTACATTTTTCTCAAAGAGACACCTCAGCTTACTTCACTGATTCTTACAGTATTGAGGTCAACACAAACATCATAACATGGAGTGCAAGCTTTTATGATTTCAGTCTGCATTTTATGTGTCGTTTAAAGTAGTCCAAGGCAAATGCAAGTTCCTTAAGCATTCTACACCATCTTTTTGGGTATTTCTTCAACAATTTTCTCAAAACAGCTCACTAGAGGCTGCCCCGGAAGGCTAATAGACCTATTAAATGTCCTGGCTTGCTCCACCCTTCTGCTGATGAGGGAAGCAAGGGTGGGAGGAAAACAAAGACTTGGGCCATTATGTGCCCTCCCAAAGTGATAAACAGGTTCCCATGGATGTTTAGGTGCTTGTTGTCTTGCCCAAATAGAGGTGAGTGAGTCCTGGTTTCACCTAATATGGTAATTTTGCAAATGCTATTTTGATTGGTGAATCTCAGTGGCCAAAGGAGCCATTATACTCTAGCAAATAGTATAAATTGAGCTAAGTTGCAAGCAGTTGTGCTGCTTCTGCCTCGCTGCCTCTGCCTCATGGAGCTGCCTCTGCCTCACTGCTCTTGGACAGAGCACTGCTCTTGGTAGAGCGTGTTCTGCTCTACCTCATGCTTCAGACCAGCTTAGCTCTGATGTTTTGGGCTTGAACTACCTGCAAACTTTAGTGCCTCAAGTTTCCCAGAAGAAGGCATTTAAGTGTCTCATGATGTGGCAAGAAGTGCCACCAACATCGTGCTCTCTGCACATCTACAAGAGATCCTGCCTGCACCTCTTCAGACCTCCATGCCAAGAGGAACCAGGATCAGGTCAGAGATCGTCTGCCTCTTTCTCAGCACCCTGGGAAAAATCTAGAAGCCTGTCAACGGCCAAGCAGTGCCAACACTGCCACAAAGGACCCAGGGACTATCTTAAAATTTCTATTCCACTGCAGTGAGTAGAACAGACTTTCCCTAGGGCTCCAGGCTATTTGTAAGTGAGGCAAAGCCATTTTGTGGCTAAACTTTTCCAATTTTCTGATTCCCCTAAATGAATGAATTGCCCATAAGTGTCCTTGTGAAGATTTTCCCGACCAAATTTAACTGATTTATATATATTTGTGGGCAGAAACAAAATTAACTATATATTATATAAACCCTGCCTTGTTAATTGCCCCAACTAAATCAGAGACTAATCTAGCACACTGCTCAGAACTAAAGGGACCCTCCAGCCAAGCGGAGGAGAGAGACAACAGATTTTATTGGACTGTATATATTTGGTGGCCTGGCACATCAGAACCACAAGAATATAAGGCTTTGCTGGACATAGGTGCATAGTATACCTCTATACCAGGGGATCTCAGGAATTAACTGTAGTGGAAGCTGAAATAAGTCTGATTGGATATAAGTGGTAGAAGCACCATCTCCTGACTGTCCCAGATGCCCCATCAATTCTTGGAGTAGATTACCTCGAGAGAGGGTATGTCGAGGACCTGGAGGGCTACTGATGGGCATTTGGTATAGCAGCAGTCTGCTTCCTAATTAATAGAGTCACTATTATACAATAATGTTTCATGAAGTGCTGAGAATTGCTAGCAGTAAGCAGAAGATCCAGAACAATGCTGTTTCTAGTTCTTATGCTTTTTATTTTAACAAAAGTATTTTTAGCATTTATACACGCAACTGAAAAGATAATTAGTATGCAGTTAGTTCCTATATTTGACAGCTGAGCTAAAATCTTTGGAGTAATGAAAATGATATCGTTAATTTCAGTGGACAAAAAGTCATTTTTTGTGAAGCAGAGAAGAAATGAAAGCTTGACAAAAGTATTAAAATTTAAAGGAATTCTGCCTGGTTGTTATGCCTTGCCTACTAGATAGACAGAAGTAATTCCACTGATGTCAATTTGGCACCTTACAGTGTCTTTTTGTTTGCTTCTGGGAAAAAAAAGGAAGGAAATATGTTTTAATGAGTGTCTGCTATGCCATTAAATTAGAGGCAGTCATCTGAACATGGAATTTGCATTTTTTCTAATGGTCATCATCTAAGTTCCATTACTAATCACCTGTTTGCTTGTTGCTTCCCTAAGTATTTTTGATGTGTCCAAGAGGAATGTGTTCTGGATATTGTCCTAAAACTAAATAATAGTTTATTTTCCATTAAAGAGAATTAAATACAAGCTGAAAAAAACAAAACATCCTGATAAATGGTATCTCTTTCCAGTAGAACATGTGGATATGATGCAAAAAAAAAAAAGAAATAAGGAAACCCTGAGCTTACTGAGAAGTCTCTGACTTGCATGAGGCCTTGAAGAAATTTGTTCCAGCAGAAGGTGTCCTTGTCAATGTGTAGTGGTTCTGGGGCTTAGCACAATATACAAGCATATATTTACAATATATTACAGATATACAGTAGTATGCAAGTTAAAAGTAATACAGAAACACAATACCCCTCCCAACAATCAGAGTGCCCAAGAGTGGCTCCAAACCACCCTTCCACCTTCTTTTCTCCCCCCTCTCTTATCTCAGAGTCTGCCTTACATGCAAGGTGAGTTGGAAGAATTGGCAAGGGTGGTTAGAAGGAAATGATTAGTTGGGTTATGTGCAGGGTCAGGCAGAAGCAGTTAATGCTGCAGAAGCCAAGGAGAGATACCGACTGCCTTATCTATGTTTGTATCCATGCTTTTATATGTCTCAGCAAACCTATGAGTGAAATAGACATCACTTAATTTTCCTTTTCACAGACAATGATCTAATTTTTCTCATTAACATATTCCAATTAATCTCAAATCAGCACAATGTGGCATGAGAGTTGATCTTTAAGGTCCTCTTCCAATCCCAATCAGTCTGTGATTCTGTGATCTAATTGTCCAGTTCGTTGACTAAGGAATCTATGAAAGCAGCGACTCTCTTACTACATGAAAAACAAGCATGTGCTTGAATTAATTTCAATATAAATCTGTAACAATGAATTGAAATCAGATGTTTTTCGGAAGAGTAGGAATAAAGCTGATACAGTATATTCAGACAGTTAATAAAGACAGAGGCATTTCATTCTTAAGTTATTACTTATCCAAAATGTAAAGGAATTTTTTTTAAACTTCTGTAGAGAAAATTGATGATGTATATTTACCATTGTAAATATCAAGCATGTTGTCTATTATATATATATATATATATAAATTCTATCTTATTACATATCTCATTATGTGTTTTTACTTCAGCTTGGGCTGGAGATCTGTAGGCACATAGACACCATTTTGGGCAGCAGAATCATTGTCAAGCAACCCTTCCCAAAATGATGGAACTCTGTTACATTAGCTACCTACATTCTTACCCCATCTCCTGTCATGATAGATTTCCCATAAAGTGTGAAGTGTCTCTTTCCTGCTTACAGAGCTCTATCAAAACAGTGATTCTGAAGATTTTTCTTTTAATATTTTCAAGGACAAGAAAATGATGAAATAAAGTTAAAATGTTTGACTCTTTGTTCTTCTAAACAACCACAGATAACACATGGATAGTCCTAGGAAGTAGTACGTAGGCTTTTGGAAATGTAATAAAAGATGTTAGAGCCTGTGAAGAACTCTTCCCACTCCTGCTCTCTTTTCCTTTTATAGGTTTCAATATGAAGACTTTCCTTTTGTAAAGTTCTGGATTCCTCAGTGTCCCAGAAGCTACCCAGGACTGGAGGACAGAAATGACTCTTACTCGAAAGACATCAAATCCTTCACTAGGTATTCTATTAGTTCCTTGTAATTTTCCCCAAGACAACTCTCTCTTTAGCTTTCAGCTTATGCATTGAGATAGAAGGTTGCAATTTTAAGGGTAACAATAACAGTCTGTTATTAACTTTCTGCTAATAATCTTTTCCAGCCTCACAGAAAAACAATAAACAAGCAAACAACATTAAGTGAAAATCCTTCTACAATTTATAGGAAAATATTTTATATACAAAAAGCATCTGCCAAATGAAAATTAAATATTTTAATATATGCATATGTTAGAGCCACTTATGTAGTCTAAGTAGAAAATATATTACACTGTTTTAATTTATCACAGGTTTTAAAATCAGGAAAATAAAGATATGCAGCATTCTACAAAACTTATTCTAAGAAAACTAAAAAATAATCCACAGAGGACAGAAATCAGAAACCTAAAAATATTTTTTTCTTTTTATCTGTTACTTTGTTTAACAGAGAGTAATACAAATTGACTTCACACTTCGTCTGTCAAATACTGGACTTTGTTATGATTTTTCTAAGCATATAAAGCAACCATGAATAGTACCCGACACACGCTCATAAACACTAGAAGTCTTTTCAGAATAAGCACTAGTCAATTGAATGGAAGAATGCTGACTTTTTTTATTAAATTCAAGGAGAAGTCATTTAAAGCCAAGATATTCCCATTAGCTGAAGACTGAGTGACAGCTAGTTTCCTGAAGATTGTATTTAAGTCTTCGTAGCAAGTCCCTTGTGGCGCTACAGGGCTACCTTTGTCCTTTTTTGTTTGTTTGTTTTTAATACTTCTGTTTCAGGATGTAGTATCTATGCCTCAGAGATATATATATATGTGTTGATTTTCTTCTTTGAGTTAGTCAGTGGGCCAAATTCTTATCATCTGTGTTCAAGAAAAGCCTGGATGAGGCATTTAGTGCCATGGTCTAGTTGACTGGCTAGGACTGGGTGCTAGGTTGGACTGGATGATCTTGGAGGTCTCTTCCAACCTGGTTGATTCTGTGATTCTATGATTCTATCTCTTCCTTATTTTGTTCTCCACCTCCTACTGCCTCCAAATATCTACAAAATACCAAGATTTTTTGTCCCTTTGGATTTGCTTAGAAAGTGCCCAGCTAAATTATATGAGGAGACATATAAGAAGAGTAACCCATATATTTAATTTGCTTTAAAAAAGCAAGCATTAAAATACCACTACCAGTTCTTCATTTAAATGTAATTTCATACTGTGGGACTCTAACTTTCAGCTGATCAGGAACAAGAACCTGAACACAAGACCAAGACCATGTTGCCCTTTGAGAACTGTAACAAATACTACAGCTCTTTGGTACTTCCTTGTAGTTCTGTGAATTTCCTGTTTCAGAAACCTCTCTCTTTCAGAAAATGACCAGATGTTCCAAAGCTGGTTGATTTTTCCTGGGATGGCCCAGTATACTTGATGGCTAGTTTAGAAAGTACGAGTGTTAGTTTTAAAATACATAATTTATTCTCTACTTTCAATTTATTTTCTCCTAAATGTAGTCTGAATATAAAAGAACAAAAACTCGACTCAATTTGGTGCTCTCAGATGGTTTGCAAGTCTATCCTCTTCTGTACAATGCCAATGCAGACTACTTCAATAAATGTTGTGCAAATTGCTGGGCAAATGAAAACCTTGCTAGAATTGGTTGTTAAGTCACTTTTCAAAGCAAATGTTGAAAATAACTTTGAAAAAGAAACAAATCACCCTTTACAGAAATACTCGTCTGTTGCTCTGTTGTAAATGAGTTGCCACAATCTACTCTGTAGGAAACAAAAGTAGGGTCGGATATTATTAAACTGCAATAAGGAAAACTGGAAAAGCCAGAGTTTTAAAGCAAATGAGTGCTTGTAATGCAAAGATTGTACATCCCTTTTTCTAACCAAAATTTAAACTTTGATCTGCTCTTTAGTTTCTGAATATAGGACACCTCTGAAAGTGCATCTGAATTTGTTGTCTACAGATTAGCATATTTTTTAATTAAGAAGACAACTCAAAGTCCTTTTTGAGCCTTTCTCTCATTTGCATTCATCTTTACCATACTACTTTACAGTCAGAATGTCAGAAAGACAGTTAATGCTATGTGTCTTTTCTCTTTTTCCTCTCAGCATTTGGGATGCTTACTTACATAGTTGCTTGTCATTTCTCTGCAACTATTGTTAGTAAATACTGTATGTACTTGAAATCTCTGTAATCTTAATAATGAGGATTTAAAGTATCTTTCTTCATTTAAAGTCAAGATAACACAATCTTATTTTTTTCTGCTTGCAAAAAAGAAGCAAAGACATAGAAAATGAAGTGAGGTTTTATCTGAGTAGTCCTTTAATCTTTTCCTTCTACATAGAAAAAAATCCTTAACTACTTCTTTCTCCTTTTCCTTTTCCTGAGTAAAGACTGACTACAAAATTCCATCATTTGAAAAGTATTGTCTCTTATTTAACAAGCCATAAAAGACAATCTATACTTCTATGGCAAGTTATACTCTTATATGAGGAGTAGGTTAAAACAATTTTTTTTCCTTTTTTTTGTTTTGTTTTGTTTTGTTTGTTTAGCTTTTTTTCATTTGGAAGATATGTTTGTTTTACTCTTGCTAGATGTAGGAGAAATAGTTAAACTAGTATTGACATAATTGGCCTTCTTAACTGCTTATTAATATCATTCCATTCCTGTCATCTCTTGATGACACAGAAAATCCTGAAGTACCCACACTTTCTTGTGTAAGTTCTGCACTATGGGTTTTCTTTAAACTGAGATTTGTAGGGATGGAAAAAGAGAACAAAATCAAGGACTGTTCCCATGTTGTCAATTTTATCATGTTTTTTCTAGGTTTGCTGATGATTTAGTGGTCTCTTAGCAGAGCTGGGTTAATGGTTGAATGACATGCTCTTGAATGTCTTCTCCAACCAAAGCAATTTCATGATTATTTCACTAAATGCTTTTTGCGTCTTGATGCCCGTGATACTTGAGTGTGTAAATATATCATTGCGTTATATAATATCTGATCCAATATTTCAATAGATGTAGCTAGCAAAATTTCTAATTATGGAGGGGTTTTCCATGTCTAAGGCCTGGAAAGGTACAACACTTCCTGCACATTTGTAACCTTCCAAGATACATAATTTCGGTTCACATGCTCAAAGGTGAATCCATGAGGTGAGTGTGCTAAGAGGGCATAATCAGGAGGATCACTGTAAGAATACACCAGTAAACAAACAGAAAAAGTTGCTTCTGAAAGAACCACAATTGTTTTATGCTGAACGAGTTATCAGATTTAGGAAAATAATATTTTTTTCTGTTGTTCTTTTCCCCTGGTTTCTTGCAATTAGAGACTCCTAAATTACAATAACAGTAGAATTTAAGACATGATGTCTCGAGTAGCCTTTGCCCACAGTAGTGCAATGGTCATGGCCACACAGCTTCACCCTTCTAGCAAACTTTAACCAAATCACTGTCAGGAGCCATAACAAATGTCAAATATGAGTTGATATTGCATTGATACTTAATGACTCACCTTAATGCAGCATCAGGTACACACTGGAGTGGAGAGCAGTTCTGTGGGAGCAGTGAGACAAAAGCACTGACACAGTGGGGACTGTATTTACCACTCACACTGTACAGATTTATTACATTACCATAAATATAAAAGACAATTTATTGTAGCTTACAATAATTGAGGCAATTTCTCTAGTGTGCCGGGAAAGCTAAATCTCATAATTTCTATATGAAGTGGGAAAACATTTTTAGCTTATAATACCTTTAGTTTCACTGAGTTGTGAAGCACTTCTAATTTTGGTGAGGGACGATACATAAATGCAGCAAAAGACAAATCCCGAAGAGTCATAAACCTGTTAACAATCACTGCCTCTTCTTACAATGACAATTATTTAGGATTTAAATAAGTTAGTATGGAGTCTAAATAACATCAAAAAACCCAAAACTGCCAACTTAAAATCTAATTTAATGTGTCTTTATGCCCTGTTATAGCAGCAAATATTGACAGAAGAATCAAAGAACTAGTTCTGTCACGTTCTCTTATCTGATTTAATCTTAATTAAATTGTTAATAGTTAAAAGTTCTGAATATGTTTTGTCACAAGAGGAACGCTTAATGGACCTCTTCATTGCAAAATGCTGCTCCTGATAGGTGGAAGTCCTCTATTTGTCATTCTCTGTTCTTTTTAAATGTGCATCACCACAGGCAAATGTAAAAAGAAAAGCATATTAAAAAAGATGGTGAGCATGAAGCAAACTACTGTGGTAATTTCCTCTTCTAGTCCATATTAAGACGAAGACTATTGGCTGACATAGAACCAGAGAATCATCGAGGCTGGAAAGGACCTCGA
Organism: Tricholaema leucomelas; assembly: GCA_013400475.1. NCBI lineage: Eukaryota > Metazoa > Chordata > Aves > Piciformes > Lybiidae > Tricholaema lacrymosa > Tricholaema leucomelas. Next base: position 89,313 of record WAAF01007339.1, read on the forward strand.
AAGGTCATCTAGTCCAATCTCCAGGCAGTGAGCAGGGGCATCCTCAACTAGGCCACCCAGACCCCTGCCAAGCCTCACCTTGAATACCTCCAGGGATGGGGCATCAGCCACCTCTCTGGGAAACCTGTTGCAGTGCTCAGCCACCCTCATTGTATAAAACTTTTATTTGGACATAATAGGAATCCACAAAGGCAGATTATTAGAATGGCATAAAATATGTAATACCCTTAATAGTCTTAAGAAATAATCAAGTGATTTGGGAGATACTAAAGATAAAATTAATCATATTGACATCAGTTTTAGGGTACTACTCATATGAAAGAAATTAATGATATGGATTACTATATAAAGTAAACTGAGATCTTGTTTGCAAATACTTTCACCAGTTGTTCGAACAACTTGCTTTCTGCAAGAAGGTGACAAATTGTGGTCTTTTTATACATCCAAAAGCTCCTAATGAGAATTGTGAACAGGTATATAGCCCTTTGAAAATAGCTAAGTGTGAGATGATTCTTTTATGTATGTGAAAACTATGCTTTTTGCAGTTTCTGCAACTTCAGCTCCTTTATATGGTATAACGTGCATTTAAACTGACTAAGATTGTTTCAGTTTATTTGAAGCTTCATTTATGAGAGAACTGATCATGGAACTATAGAAATCTTGTTACAGCAGAATAAGTATTTTACTGCTGCATTTGTTTTTTCCTACATACTTCACAAACCATTAGTTAAATAGTTTCAGTTGCTTAGTACTAATAAGCAACTTTCATAGTTCTCTTTTACCCTGTGATTTGTTATGTTTTTAAGAGACACCTCAGGTAATGATGACAGATTTTTTTTCTGAAGTATTAAGTATATTGCAGTGAACTGAAGAGTTAATACAGAGGTCTTCCGATTTAATATCACAATTTAGATCTGCTGGTGAAACTGAATTATCAACTTAAATGCAGTTCCAGTGCAGACTCTCTTTAGCACAATTATATTTTATGAGCGTGGAGTGGGACTGATCTTTCCAAGATTAGTTCACCTGGAAGGTAGGGGTATAGCCTAAGGTAACTGCCCTCAGATCTTTTTATGCACAACCCCAGCAGATAATTAAGTCTGTCTCAAAGCAGAGCAGTAAGGTAAGAGTAATGACAGTGTGATCTATAGGTATGGCCTGGGGGATAGTCTGTAATAAGACTCATAACCCTTTAGATATCACAATGTTCAGTGAAGAGCTAGAGACTCTACTAGAAAATGATTCAGAACATCCAAGTTAAGCTCTAGATGAGCATCTGCCTTTCCACTGGCTTCAAAGATATTAAGAATAAAGAAAGAACTTTTGACAAATCCTCTCCTTTTCCACTGGTTTTATAAGGCAACCTTGATGATCAGTTTATAATAGATGTGGGGTTTTTCAAAACTAAAATTATGAGACATGAATTCTTAATACATTTCCTTCTCACAGAAGGCTTGCATTTCAGAAGTTGCTTTTTTTTCTGTGAGTAACAATACCAAAGTTTAGACCACAGCTGTAATTCTAGTTTATATTTAAATGGAAACTCTACCTTGCTAAAAAAGAATTCATGAATTCAGATTTCTGTTCCTTAGATAAGTGGCACCCCTGCACATGCAAGAAAAGCTGATTTTGAAAACTAGTAACACTGTAAAGTGAAAAGCAACCACCTGAAGTAAATTATAGGAAAATTATATCCATGCAGCAAAAGAAGCGCTACTCTTTCTTCCTCCATCGATTTAAACATCAGAATCTTACAACATCTTTACAGTTGTATCCTACCTCTTCTTGTATTTCTTTAGAAATTGTCAGTTCCCTCGTCAATCTTTTTCTTTGAACTAACTCCCATGAAGTAAGCTGAAGATAACCTAAGGTATTTTAGGTATTTTGAAATAAATTGTCTCTATCTCATTGCATAATAACATCATTTCTGAGATGGCATTTTTTAATGCTATGAGAAAGAAATACAAGAAAACAATTTGTGGAATGAAAAAGAATTGTAAGAAAGAGAAAAAAAATACCAATAGAGGGATAAAGGTTGTGTAAAATGTTGCATAAAATGTACCTTGCAAATGCTTGTAGTTACTCAAAGAGCAAAGTGATTTTTATTCCATTTAGCAAACAGTTCACCTGAGACAGAGACTCTTTCTTGGGTGGTTAAAGACAGGAAGAGGTGTCAGCAATTCTGTAAACATAGCCAAAATAAAGGCAACCTTAATTCAAGTCCAAAATGGTAGCATAAAACTGGGCAAGAGCTGATCTAATCTGTTAATATGCATTCACATAACATTCTGATCTTGTAATTATTTATATATCAATAGTCAGATTTCAGAGCAATAAATGAACCAAAACCAACATCACAGCTGTCTTTACGTCTTCCATAAATTCCCTATCCTTATTCTATAGAAATCAAGGAGTGGCAATTTGACAGAGTTTAATGAAAACGATGCACTTAGCAAATTATCCTATTTTATGATGTTGTTTGAATGTGTTTTGGTAATAACTGATTTTGTATCCTGCTGGGTTTTTTTAATAGTTTTATGCTCTATAATATGTTGTTAGAGTTTTCTCTTTAGAAGTTCTACACTAAATACTTCTTTTTTCTTGTTGTTGTTTGTATTAAGTCAGCAAGCAGGTCTGCCAATTATGCATATGCAATTTTTGTGTAACATTTAAAGCACAGCTGGATACGGTCTCTCATCATTATTACATAATACAGTTCCATTTTACATGATTTGGACAATTGCCCTATTTTTGTTATATTTTTTAAGAGAAAAGAGAAACAAAATGCACCATAAGACAGCATTATTGAAAAGATTAAATAAGAGAGCTGTGATTAGTCAATGTGACTGTGTAACTACATTTTTCTTGAGAGAGTAGACTGTGCACTGATACATCCTTGTGGAGGAGCTGCCTCTTGTACAGAATGAGACCTCTGGAAAGATAATGTTGTAGTAAATGTACTTTATGTGAGCAGAAATAGTATTTGAAAAAATCCAGGTTTTGCCTAATTAGTACAAAATTCTGAATCTGTGCACCAAGAAAGGTCTTGTAAGCTTTGGTATTCAGGAATTACTTTGAGACTGTAGTTTAAAGAGTGAACTGAATTCTAGTAGCAGTTACCAAGCCTTTTCTCCATTTCTTCCTATTCTTAGCTCCTGACCGCTTCTTCTAAAAACAGTCTTCTTGTCTTTCCCCAGGTAAATACAGTGAATGTTTTATACAACTTCCATTTTAAAATGCATTTGTTGAGACCAGTAAATAAATAATTTTAGAAGTCATATAAAAAAAATCCATTCAGCTATTTTGGAAAAGCCTTTCTTTATCTGTGTGTTTCCATGAAATAGTAAAGAAAGACAATAGTAAGTATATTATTACAATTCTCTGATGTCCTGGGACTTGGAGAGTTTAGTAGTTAGCTGACATCTTCCTAGGAAAAATGGAAAGCTTACTGTCTTCACTTGAAAAGATTACTTTCAATAACTATAGAATATGGTCAGCAGCTGCTGAAATCTAATCAGAGAGAAGAGTAGCATAAGGTCATTCATTCATATTTGTAAACACCAATCTTTTCTGCAAATATGCACTTAATTGGCACAATAAGGCAGCAGAGCCAAGCTTCAATTTTTATCATCTCATCTTTGACTTTCTAACACTCCTAACAAAGGGGCATGTTGTCTTGAGCTAAAGGGTTACCTGACTTGACTGTGTAGAGGTTGTGGCCATGGGTTCATGGGATTCATTAATATGTATTATGAATATGGAGTTTTTATCTTCTAATTTTCTCTATTACATAACACCACAAGTAACAGTTAAAATCTCCTTTAATAAGTAGACTATCACAAAGTCACTACTAGCAAATTAAGAAGGTGAATATATATAATCTACTATAGCTAACAGTCTACATCACTTTTCAAGGATGCATCTAGTCAGAAGGCCTAGTTCCCAAGTTCACAGTTCCCAAGCTGGTAGGCAGTTTCTTTGTCAGTATTTCTCAGCAGACATTTTCTCCTATTTGGTGATTTTCCCTTTCTATCCAGCCTGTCTTTATGGCTGCACATATTGCATGTTCACCAATGGACAGTTTAAAATCTTAAGTCATATTTTTTTCTGCTTAGCTGCCCATTTGTCTTCTATATGTGCCTGACAAGTGCTGAGTACAGGGCAAGAATAGCTTCTCTTGTCCTGCTGGCCACACCGTTCCTGATGCAGGCCAGGATGCCATTGGCTCTCTTGGCCACCTGGGCACACTGCTGGCTCATCTTCAGCCTACTATCTACCAGCACCCCCAGATCCCTTTCTGCCTGGCTGCTCTCCAGCCACTCTGTCCCCAGCCCGTAGCACTGCTTGGGGTTGTTTATGGCCAAAGAGTGTAGAACCCTGCACTTGGCCTTGCTAAATCTCGTTCTCTTGGCCTCTGCCCATCCATCTAGCTTGTCAAGGTCCCTCTGCAGGGCTCTTCTACCCTCCAACAGATCGACACCTGCTCCTAGCTTGGTGTTGTCTGCAAACTTACTGATGCTGGACTCAATCTCCTGGTCCAGATCACCAATAAAGATATTGAACAGGACTGGGCCCAGCACTGATCCTTGGGGAACACCACTAGTGACTGGCTGCCAACTGGATATGGCACCATTCAACACCACTCTCTGGGCCTGGCCCTCTAGCCAGTTCTTGACCCATTTCAGAGTGAATCTGTCCAAGCTACAAGCTGACAGCTTTGCCAGGAGCTTGTTGTGGCAGACTGTGTCAAAAGCCTTTCTGAAGTCCAGTCTTCCCCACATTCACCAGATGGATAACCTGATCATAAAAGGAGATCAGGTTGGTCAGACAGGACCCACCCTTCCTAAACCCATGCTGGCTGGGCCTCATCTCTTGGACATCCTGTAGGTGCTTTGTGATGGCACTCAAGATGACCTGTTCCATGGACTTTATGATCTTAAATGTCTTTTCCAATCTAAACGATTCTAAGAGTCTGCAACTATATCTTTGTGTGTCTGTGTGTGTGTTTATGTGGAAAAGAGCAAGGCACCTTCCCCAGTGACACTGTTGTAATCTTCTTGATGACACCAAGCTGTCCTTGAGCAGAAAAACGTAAGGAACTAGGTATCCATTAAGGTCTGTTGTACTCTGCTCATTACTTAAATTGTGTGGTTCGTTAGAGTGCGTAAGATTACTTTCATGTTAATTTAGTCATATGAATGTTTAATCTCAAATAGTAGGGGCAGCTCCTGTGCAGTCAAATGAGAGAGATAAACCTGGAGAGACACTTACCCCATTATATGATACACACCATTGCTTAAATGGAATAGTCGGGATCCCTTTCTGGTGATGTGTTCCTTTCATCAAATATAGATTTAACTTGGCATGATTTTCAGACAGCTAGAATCTCCTGCTTCTAATATAGCTTTGATTTTGGGGCATTATGTACCTTTTCTGTCTTCCTGTCTTTGTGTCATCTTTCAGGTTCTCTGCTGCGGTTTTTGGTGTACTGTGACTCCCAGTCAATTCAGCTTGTCAGATTAAAGCACTACTGCCCATTCTTTTTCAGCTTCTTTTTGGCCACCCTTCAGTTGCTCAGAAAGTACTCATTTGCTTGTTGAAAGATAAATTGAGAGCTCACTGAGTTTTTTTTCCACATGCCTACTATGATTTGATCTTCTATCAGATCCTCAAATCTTTATGGGCATATTTATCTCTAAATTTGTCACATTACCTGTGTGTAATTTCTTGGTAGCAATGCAATCTGGCTGCAATCCAGATCAGACAGAAGAGAATTATCTGCGCATCTGTCAGGTGGAGCAAGGTTCAGTTTCCATCTGAGCTTTTTTGGTTATGTATCCAAGCTGTATGTACACTGTAAAATCCATTGCAGGAAAAGTGTACTAAAGACAAGTAGAAGTAGAATTCTGGGAAGATAAATGTCCTGAAAAATGGACACAAGTAGACAATCTCTAGAAAACATTTGAAAAGTGCAGTGAAGAAGTCTTGACTAAGTATTATTCAGATATCCTTAGCCTTACTTAGCCTAACTACTAAACTATACAATAGAGAGAATTCACTGAATGTGTGCCCTGAAAACAAAGGCTCAAAAGATCTGCGTTGCATTTAGAGCTTTAAAACCTTTGACTGTTATCACTTGATGCGTCCAGATAATTGACAGACTTAGTGATTTAAAAAAAACAACCTAACCTGGGCATTCTACATTTTTAACATCATATATTGTTTGTTGTATTAAATATCTTAAACTTCTGATTAGATTACATTCCATAGAATCATAGAATGGTTTGGCTTGGAAGGAATCTCCAAAGGTCGTCTAGTCCAACCCCCTCTGCAGCAAGCAGGGGCATCCTCAACTAGATCAGGTAGAGCCCTGTCAAGCCTCACCTTGAATATCTCCAGGGATGGGACCTCAACTACCTCCCTAGGCAACCTATTACAGTGTTCCACTACCTTCATGGTAAAGAACTTGTTCCTAACATACAATATAAATATACTCTTCTCTAGTTTGAACCATTGTCCCTTATCCTACCTATTTCATAAACAGCTATAAAAGTATAGACTATATGTATTTGAATTAGATTGCTTGGGAAGTAATTTTTGAGACAATATCTTCAGGAAACTGTTACTTGCAAAGCATATTATTCTTTTAGATTGACAATTATTGAAAACTAAAATCCATTTTTGGATGACTAGCAAACAACTTTGCAGCCTAGGGAGTAATTATGTAGGAGAAGCTTTGGTAGTAACCTCTAAATAATAGTTTTATCTTTAAGTCATTTGAGAACTTGAATCCTCTGTGTAGAGCATAAATAGTAGGACTAAATGTTTTCTCGTGATGTGGCTGTGAAGGGGTCAGTTAGCACATCTATTAATTTCAAATTGCTTGCACTGACACCAGACCTGTCCCTTCCTCACCACAAAGGGAGATGAAGAGGAATAATGAATGAACTAAAAATAGAGGAGTGAATCTATTTGAGGATGACCTGATAGAAAGTCATAGAGAAGAAAGGCAGAGGAAACCATTTGGATATTTTCTGAAGAGTGACCTGAGGTGACATCTTGCCTCTGTTGAAGACGTGTTGTCTTTCCACTGTTCTTACTGTCCTCAGAATTTCACCTCTATTTTCTCAGTTTTTGAATACTTCTCATTATTTTCTCCCCACTGATGCTGACTTGATCCTTAACCCTCATAATGCAAAATTTAAAAAATCTAATTAAAGAGAAGCCTTACTTATCCTAACAAGAAGAGACCAGATTTTAAGTTCATCAGGGTGCAAACACATGCTCCTGTGAAGAACCTAGAAAAAAGCAATGGTGACAAATCTTTACATGAAATCATTTGTTACCCCACTGTCATTGAGACAATGCAGTGTGGAGAGACAAAACAATTGTGGTGAAAGGGCAGAGAGGCTTGAATTCAAATATGATGTATTTTTAAAATTATAAATAAATCCAAAGCAAAGAAAGAAATGTGAGATGTTAGATTTACCTTTTAGAGCATTATTTAATCTTAGTGAGAGTAAGAAGAAAGGGGAAGTTGAATTTTTATTTATGGTGTAAAGCATTCTGAAAAGGTAGCAAAATAGAGACAACCTCCCCTACATAGTTTCAGTTGAGAATAGTTGAATATTGGAGAGGCTCTGATTTCCAACAGAAATTATAACGTGGCACTTTGAGGTTTCATTATGTACTGATTTCTGGAAAGTGTGTAGATAAGAAACTGAGATGAAGCACTGGAGGATGAGGGCAGGAATACCTGTTTTGGAACATGCATACTCAGAGTTCACTTTCTTGCTCTAAGGATTTCGCCCAAAAAGGAACCAAAAATAAACATTGCTCCACACCCCAAGAAACAGGTCATATAGTAGTGTCTGAAAAGTGCCAGGGAAATCAGGCCAAATCTGGCAGCCCAGCAGAGGGAAGGCTGCTATGGCTCCCTGTTGTTAGACCCATGCTGAGCAAAGGGGAAAGATCATTCCTTCTACCTAGTGAAGCCCAGGATACCGCTAGCCTACATTGTCATGGAATCAGGAAAGGTCTTATACAGTTTGTTAAATCTGAAATTATGCACTCTTGTACTATGCCACACTCTTCAGTAAAAATAAAAGCCCAGAGAACTGATATTGGGAAGGAAAGAAAGATAGAAAAGAAATCTGAACATACTCCCCAGGATACCATTTGGGCTCAGAACTCTTTTAACATTGGTTCTCAAACAACATTGATTTTTCTAGTTCCACTTTTTCTAAATACTCATAGAAACAGAATAATTTTGTCTGGAATAGACCTTTATGATCATCAAGTCTGATCATTAACCACTAAAGCAAGTCCCTCAGTGCCACATCTATACACCTCCAGGGGTGGTGACTCCACCTCTTCTCTGATCATCCTGTTGCAGTGCCTCATAATCCTTTCAATGAAGAAATTTTTCCTATTATTCATTCTAAATCTTCCCTGAGACCACTCATTTTGAGGTTATTTCTTCTTGTCGTATTGCTTCTTACTTGGGAGAAGAGTCTGACCTCCCACCTTGCTGCAACTTCCTTTCAGGTATTTGGAAAGAGAAGTAAGGTCTCTCTTCAGCCTCTCTTTCTCCAGGTGATACCACCTGATTCCACAGCTGCTTGTCATAAGACTTGTGCTCTTGACTCCCTCACCAGATTTTAATAATCTTCTTTGGATATGCTTCAGCATAAAATAACTTTTTTTTTTATCTTTTGGTGAGGGGCCAAAAACTGAGCATGGTATTGGAGGTGCAGCTTCATCAGTGATGAGTTACAGGGTACAATCACTTCCCTAATCCTGTTTGCCACATTCTTTCTGATACAAGCTAGGAGGCTGTTTGCCTCCTTCGTTATCTGGCACATTCAGTTATTGACCAACAATCTCAGGCCCTTTTCCACTGGACAGTTTTCCAGTCACTTTTCTCCAAGCATTGCATGGGGTTGTTGTGACTCAGTTGCATGACCTGGCAATTGTCCTTGAATCTCATGCCATTGGACTTGGTCCATCAAACCAGCCTGTGGAGATCACTCCATAGAGCCTTTCTACCTTCAAGCAAATCAGTGCTTTTGCCCAACTTCATGTCTTCTGCAGACTTACTGAGAGTACACTTAATTCCCTCATCCAGGTCATTGATAGAGATATGGAACAGAATAAGCTTCAGCTGAGGAGTACCACTTATGAATAGCTGCCAACTGGATTTAACTCATCACCATTCTTCGGGCCCAGCCATGCAGCCAATATTTTATCAGCAATGCATACATCTGTCCAAGCATTGAACAGCCAATTTCTCCAGGAGAATGCTGTGGGACATGATGTCCAAGGCTTTATTAAAGCCTACATAGAGTCTAGTCTAAACATCTACAGCCTTTCCATCACTCAGTAAAGGAGTCACAATGTCATAGGAGGAGATCAAGTTAGTCAAGCAGGAACTGCCTTTTATAAACCTACACTGGCTGGGCCTGATCACCTGGTTGTCCTCTACATGCTTCATGACAGCATTCAGGATGATCTGCTCTGTAACTTTTCCTATCACTGAAGGCAGGTTGACAGGTCTGTTATTCCCTGGATCCTCTTTATAGGTCTTCTTGTAGGCAGTTATCACATTTGCTAATCTCAGTGAACAGGGACCTCCCCTGTTAGCCAAGACTACTGGTAAATGGTGGAAAGTGGCTGGCGAGCACTTCTGCCAGACCCCTCACTACCCTCAGGTATTCATATTTGAGGGCTAATTCAATCCCGTGTGTTACTGAATCTAGGAACCAAAATGTGATTAAGAGCAGAGAAAAAGAAATCTCACAAGGTTTAAAACATAGTTAAGTGCAGATCTGTAACTCTTCTCTAAGACGTACCGGCACGCGGCATGTCTAGGCACTCATTGAGAAAAATGTAAGAGGAAAGCATTTAGAATTGTTTGGAAGAATAGAACAAGGTTTTCTGAAGTCACACTTCTAAGTGGGCAAATATTTTTGTGCTGACTGCAAGGCTATGAAACAACTGTAGTGCCATCAGGTTTTTCCTCCAGGCAGTGGTATTTGTCATGTGGCATCCACAGAAATAAATGTGGCCCAGAGTATCAGCTTAAGTGTGTGTGACTTCACCTGAGAAATGTAAGAAATATAAAACCTTACAAACTGTAGGAAAGAAAGCGTGGCTCTCAGTGTGTTTGGTCTATAATTTTGCTTTGCTGTGCATCTAAAGCAAACACTACCTTTCTTTTTCTGTTGGTTCTGAAGAACTTTTCAACAACAGCAAGCTACTATTACTGTTTCTAAACACCTACATGATAATCATCACAATATGAAAAAAAAAAAAGCAGCACAGAATCCATTCTCTCTTGCTCTAGAGAACTTAATTTTCTGACACAGGAAAGTGTAGAATCAGCTGTAGAGTTAACAGAAATTTAACTGAATCAGAGCAGAAAATTGCTATTAGCTACTTAACAATAAAGAAAAAGAAAGACCACTCCATCAGCACCCAAGCCCTTCAGTTTCTAGAAACTGGTCCCACTGGAAGCATGCACTTGATGTTACAAGTGACCTTTGCTCCATGTTCTGGGGGAATAAAAAACAAAACAAAGAAACTGCTCCAGCATACTTGGAGAAAAAAAAAACATATATATATATATATTCTGGTCCAAGACAAGTTAACAAGCTTGATTGTGGAGAGAAGAAAGGAATGACCTGCATGGCCTAAACTAGTGTCATTTTCCCATCCATCTGCACTTCAATATTTCTGTACTTCCCCCCCCCCCGATTTTAAATTGGTTTTCTTCTCATTTATAATTTCTTTAGTTATGATAGATTTATAGAGCTAGGGAGAGAAAAGTCTGTTACATGTAGTCCTTGTATCAGTAAAACTACAATATATTGGTTATTTTTCATCTGTGTGGATAAACTGTTGATAAAAATTGCTAACCTAACAGACGTATTTTTACATTTTTACATTTCTACTAATTTTTCAGTTAAATAAATCGTTAAAAAATAGATGAAAATACAAATAAGAGTCTGTTTAGTAGCCAGGGCTCTGTATTTGGCTTGCCAATTTAGTTGTAATGGATGAGAGTTTTATTTAGATTTTTTAAAAGCTTTTTTGTTGTTGGGGTTTTTTTTTGTTTTGTTTGGTTTGGTTTGAGTTTTTTTTCACCCTTAATGTTATAATCCTTTACATTAAGCCCTTCAATTATTAGCATAAGGATTAATTACTGACATTCTCTTTCTCAGCCCATATGATATAACAAAGAGGGAATAGAAGGGCTGTGCACTCTTTAACCAGTACATGGATTTTAAACATGCTGAGACAGAACAGTTTGATTATTGGCATTGCTCCTTTTCTTAGCAATTACACAGTCATAATTCTCATGCTGATGCTGGTGGGTTTTGGCAGAACTATAGAGTACTGAGACTTGCAGATGTTGCAGAGGACATGATCTTGCCATGGATCACATCATCTTTCATTGTAGGAGCTAATGTATACAAGCAGAGGTGATAGTCTACACATTAGATATGTAATTGTTTAGCAGAATGATGTCAGTCTACTGTCTATAATTCTTTGATGGTGCCTGTGGTTAAAATAAAGAGCAACACAACAAATGGACACATATAGAGCATAAAAAGCTTTGTTTGTTCCAGTCAGCAACAGCATTTATTCTAGTTGTTAGATAGGAGATATAAAGAAAATGATCCATATTTTAATGGTTGAGGGCACCATGATAAGATGAAAGCATTTGAGATAACACATCATTTGTAAATAATTCAATGTCTATTTTCTCCATTCTTCAGCTTGGAGCTAAGTGACTGCTAAATCAAAAATAAGAAGAGACCATTCAAGCAAAGCTACAGGCTTGGGGAATAATGGCTGGAAAGCAGCCTGGTAGGAAAGGATCTGGGAGTGCTGGTAGATGGCCAAATGAATGTGAGCCAGCAGTGTGCCCAACTGGCCAAAAAAAGCCAACAACACTCTGGTCTGTATCAACAACTGTGTGTCCAGCAAGAGTAGGGAAGTGATTGTACCCCTATACTCAGCCCTGGTGAGGTCACAGCTTGAGTAACGTGTTCTGGGTACCACAGTGTACAAAAACTATAGAGGTCCTCGAGTGTGTCCAGTGAAGAGCAATGAGGCTGGTGAGGGGCATGTCATACGAGGAGTAGCTGAGGGAGCTATGATTGTTTAGTCTGGAGAAAAGAAGGCTAAGGGGAGATCTTATTGGTCTCTACAACTACTAGACAGGAGTTTATAGTGAAGCCGGTGTTGGTCTCTTCTCCCAAGTAACTAGTAACAGGACAAGATGAATTATTGCCTGGTGTGGTTTAGATTGGACATTAGGAAAAAACTTATTTACAAAGGGAGTGGTGAAGCATTGGAAAGAGCTGCCCAGAGAGGTGGTGGGGTCGCCATCCCTGTGTTCAAGAAGTGTGTACGTGTGCCACTTCAGGATATGGTTAAGTGGTCATGGTAGCTGGGTTACGGTTGGACTAGTGCGATGGCAGGTATTGTGCAAGATTTTATTTTTTTGAAAGCTAATAATACTTTATTAATTGGATATTAATATATTTTTTATCTTGCCACAGACCAGTATTTTTAATAATGGGTTCTTTGCACAGTCATGTTGGGTTCTTTGTGCAGTCATGTAAAGTATTACACAAAGTAATAACAGAGGATCTAGAACACTTAAGAAAGAACTAGCAATAATATAACAAACATTAAACTTAATTGAACTGAAAGAGAAGTTCTTGCCATCAATTATACCTCTTGTCCACTAGAGGGACTCGAAAGCTCCTTTCTGCTTACGGCAGAAGGCACTTGGGTTCAATTAGATATAGAGTTTATAGACTTTTGCAAAGAGACATTTGAGTATTTATTCACAAAAGTTATTTCCAGATTCCTGGGGCTAACTATAGTTTCAAACCAGTTCCCAAACACTTGCAGGGATTTCTGTTGGTGTCTTGTCAGCCTTCTAAATGTTCCCAGGCTCTAACAGGGTGCTGGAAGAGAGGCAGATGATCTCTGACCTGACCCTGGTTCCTGTTTGACTCCAGACTTAGCTTGGAGATTTGCAGAGGTGCAGGCCAGATGTCTCGCAAATGTGCAGATGGGCATGATGTCACATTGGCTAAGTGAGCCTATCGCATGAAGGCACTTAATGCCTAATCTTGGTAAACTTGAGGCAAGGCAGTTTCCAGGTATAAAATCCCAAAGTGTCAGGGCTTCTTATTATGTAGCAGGCAGAATATTAAAGAGCGTGGCAGGATGCAATGGCACAGAGCAATGAGGCAGAAGCTCATTTAGGCAGAGCACCATAAGGCAGAGCATGTTGTCTTTACTTGCTCATCTCTTTTTATTGATGTAGCCAGAGACTAATGGTTCTTTGACTACAAATTAGCCAATCAAAATGGCAGATTGCCAAACTTGATCACATTAGATAAAGTCAGGGCTTACTTTTACCTTTTTAGGGCAGAACACAAGTGTATAAACACGTGCAGGTACCCTGTTACAAGTTTGGAAGGGACATTGTGACATCAGGCCTTTTGCCTTCTTTTCCCACGGTTCCTTCTCCCAAAAGCAGAAGAGAGGGAGGTCAAAAACATGTCTGGGCAAGCCAGGACATGTTTAGGCCTATTTTGGCCTTCCATGACAACTAGATAATCTTTGAGGTCTTTTGCAGCATTAATGGTTCTACAATTCCATGAATTGCAGAAAAAAGACGAGATTAAAAAGTGCATATGAAGACATAACCCTGAAGATATGGAGTGGATGAAGAGACAGAAAAGCAGGGAAGGAAGAATCTTAGTAATATGTTTGTATATGTAGTGTTGCATTCTGAACTCAAATATTTCTGATATGCGCACAGTAAGGCTGAGGAAGTGACAGTAATCATAATTCACAGGGACTGAAACAGAAGAAACCTGAAACACAGAGCTGGGGCATGGCAAATAAAAACTACACTGTGAGAAAGACTGACTGAAGAGTAGCAAGGCATAGGACTGTGAAGAAAGAAGATTATTAATTTCAACATCTTCTGTTTTGTAAGAGCTGTCATGGGATTTTTAAAGCTTCATATTTACAACCCCATTATAATAGATATTGCTTTTCATCTTTACAATAACTTTATAGGATTTTTACTTTATTTATTCTAATTTTTTGTCAGTTCAGGAACTACAACCAAATAAGAAAATATTAGTATTTATACCACTTCCTTGGTAATGGGTTCATAACACAGAGGATGCCACCTTTTAGATAAACCTCATGTTGTTTGGAACAAATTGTTTAGCACAGATATGAAAAAAAAAACTTTTTTTGTGTCTAAAAGCTTGCATTAACATCTAAACAGTTGATCTTACGAAACAAATTACACTGGTACTCAAGCAAAAATATTTTAGTGTTCGGATAGCATGACTTTGATTCTAATATGCTTAAAATGTGTAGAACATTCATCTTCTGGCAGTGTCCACATCTATGTAAAAAATCTATTTTTTGGGTACCATCAGTGAATGGCTACGTGGTGCTTAGTTGCCTCTAGTGCAACTACAGTTGCATGTGCAACTCAGATGAAGGAATGACGCACCTACAGATTCCCTGGTTTCAGTGAATCTTAGTTTAGCACTCTGCAAAAATCAATGTAGACTCACATTGTACTCTAGTCTGAATTTGCTATTATAACTTCTCAGGTCAACTCAGGAAATAGGGATATAGAGAGCAGATATCTCATTTTAGGCAGGTGATAATAGAAAATTAAATTATTTAAAATTATTGTTACAATGGTGTCTAGGACAGGCAATCTATAAGAAAAGCTAGGGTAAAGACAGATGATTCATGGAGGAAATATTGACTGTCATATTTAAGCACTTCAGATTCTAAAATGGAAACAAATAGGCAAGAATATTCTTTCCTCCTCTAAGGAAAGCTGTTGAGGAACTGTAAAATGGATTCATGATACTCTTATGATGTTTAGCTGGAAATTTTGCTTTCATTGTGTGATGAGAAGTGTTTATCTAAGAGAAATTTCTTAATTTAATGCAACAAAGGACATACAATCATGTAAGCAAAACTCACTCTATCCAGAAAACCAGGAAAACAGTCCAGACTCCTAGGAGAAACATGTGATGCAAGCCAGCATAAGCATATGAACAGCAACTGATTTCCTGGAAAATTAATTGTAGCAGCACTCACCATAAATTAAATTGTAGCACAAGAACCAGACCAAACCAATGAGGTACTAAAACTAGCTTTCCTGTGTTCACTTTCAGAATGTTGATGTCGGTGTACATATTTGGAGTATGAGAAAGTCAATTTCTTAAGGACTTTACAACCTAAATACATAAGGCAGCAAAGTATTTTTCTACTTCTATGAATTGGAAGCACAGCACTGTTAAGGTTATGACCCAGAGAACACAAACATTGAGCTTCGGCATTGTAAAAAATGAGCTTAGCAGTATCAAAACGTGTATTTGGGAGTGTGATCTACAGAGGTCATTGTCTAAAATCATAAGGTCTGGAAGTATAGGTTCCGATTATCCATTTGTCCCATACAGCAATACAGAATTCAGGCACCCAAATTGCCCCCAGTGCAATGCACTTCTATGCAGAATGATAAAACCAGACTCATTCAACACCACAGAAAGAGAGAATAAGAGCTGTTCTTCACAATCCACCTAGTTATTTGGCAGACAGCACACTAGGAAGTAAAGTTTTCCTCTTTTCCCTGTGAAGCCAAAGCTGTTGCACCCAAAGTGACATCTCCAGCGGTGGAGAAGCCTTTTCCCCATCAAGTTGCAGCCAACAAACGTCATCAAATGGAAGAAGTTCATAGTAGATCTAGTTGTGTATTAACTCTTCAAACAAATGAGTTGTGAATAAAGATTGGTAGCTTTACTGGACAGAGCTGAGTTAGATCATAGCAGCCAGTCAGCAGCTTAATCAGTTAATCAGATTTCTCAAAATACCCTGAGATTTTCCTTTTCTTTTTAACTGAGGAGATGATCCTCTGGTCATTGATGATCCTTTGATGATTGAAGAAATGTATTTGGTCTGTGTCATGAATTTGAACCTAGGCTTACAAGGGCTCTAAAGCCACTTGTTTAAAGACAAAAATATGTTGGAATTTAATTATCATGTTTGACTCAGCATTAGGAAGATGTTGATCTGTAATTATAAGAGAATAAAAGTCATATGGCTGTGTTGCAGTAGTTTAGAATTTTAGAAGTCTGCACAGTGTTCATTCAGGCCTAGTGGTACTCACTGAGCTGCCTTATGCAATCATCTATTTGAGTAATTAATGACTAATAGTAATTTGAACAGTAAAATAGTTAAAAGTAATTTTTGAAGTGCAATTTAGTATATAGGACAAAAATATGGTGTCTTTATCATCAGGCTGTGACAATTACCATGTAGAATATTGCTGAATCTGATTGCACCACAAACTAAACACTAAATGTAGCAACAAATTTTTGTTCTTTAGAAAGAATACAAGTTAAATACTTTAAAATATCTATTTTTTTCTATAATTATTGTTTAATGGAGAGACTCTACTTTTTCTTTTGAAGACTTAAAAAACCAATCCTGTTTCCACAGCAAATATCCACTAATGAAATCTTAGCAATGGTATAAACCATCTGATGCTCACAATTGTATCCTAGATACAAAACATGCTCCACACATGCTAGCACAATTTCTAATAAATATTTTTCTAATCTGCTCTTGAAAACCACTGTGAAACAGTTTTGTGACATTCTGCAGTAGTCTGGTTCACTGCTTCAGAACATTAAAAAGAAAATTATCATAGTATCATAGTATCATCAGGGTTGGAAGAGACCTCACAGATCATCAAGTCCAACCCTTCACCACAGAGCTCAAGGCTAGACCATGGCACCAAGTGCCACGTCCAATCCTGCCTTGAACAGCTCCAGGGACAGCGACTCCACCACCTCCCTGGGCAGCCCATTCCAGTGTCCAATGACTCTCTCAGTGAAGAANGGGCAGAATGACCTCCCTGCTCCTGCTGGCCACACCATTCCTGATGCAGGCCAGGATGCCACTGGCTCTCTTGGCCACCTGGGCACACTGCTGGCTCATGTTCAGGCGGGTATCAATCAACCCCCCCAGATCCCTCTCTGTCTGGCTGCTATCTACATTTTTTTTTGTTACATAATGAACTGATTTCTACTTCTCTTTTCCTGCTGTCTTTATTGCTTCTTCCTTCCTTGCAACCCTTTACAATTACAAGACTTCCCACTTCCCAGGGAAGACAACATGATTATTTTTTGCTTCACAGAGTCTCTAACACACTTGCCATATATATTATCCTCTTGTAGATTATTTCCTTTCTAAACTGTGGTGCCTGAAACTGATTTTGTATCACAACCAAGGATCACCAGTGCTAAGTAGAGCTGAATAATTGTATTCCCTGTTGTAGAGGGCTGAGAGAAAAGTTCTGTTAAAAAGTATTTGACATCCAGTTGCCTGCTTTGCTTCACTGCCCCATTATGGTCAATGGTAGGGTATATTCTGTCCGTATCTTAGTCTGTCACAAGCACAGACCTCTTTGGTTTAGTTTAAATATGCTTTTATCAATAATTTAAATTAGGAATTTAATATATGAGTAATTTTCTTAATAACCTTTCTAATGGTCTGGATATAGCAACTAGTTAATGACATACACTGTGACCAAATTTGACTAGTTTACACTCTCTTGTCCCTTGTTCCTTTTGCTCTTTCAAAGAGCAAAATACATTATTTTCTGTTCTTCTGTCATACCTGTTTCCCTTAGGATAGTTCACTCATTTTGTGACTCCTTTCACCTCATACTTCTATACACCTTTGGAATCTCAATCAATTGTCCCCTTTAGGTAGAACTAAATCTAGATTATCTGGGTCCCTTACAACCTCCTAAACAAAGTTTGTTCCCATCACATGTCATGTGCACGATTATCAGTCTGTAGTCTGTCAAAATATTTGTTCTGCAAATATTCAGTTAAAAATATCATCACATTCTAACTTTTCAATAGGCTAATAACTGCTTTACGAAATTCATTAGCAAAGGTTTCTTCTCTTGTCTGACTGATGGTGCCTAGATGCCTCTGTAGACGTAAAGGTGAGTAACCTGTGGTGCTCAAACTAGCACATAACTATACAAGGTGCACACAGATGGAAGACTTATTACACCAGGTGATCAATTTACAAAAAAACTGTTGCAAGGCTATACCGCATTAGAGGTGCTGAGACTGAGATAGATACTTGGTTCCAAATTCACAGTCCCTCATCAGAAACCACTAACAGTGAGCCACCTCAGTCCCTGGTTACCCAGAAAAGAAGGACCAAGCTCCATTCCCCAACTCCCAGCATTAGTGTCAGGATATTTTAATGTTTCTTAATACTCATGAGCAAGTACAACATAGTGAAAACAGAAAAATACAGTGGTTATCATAAAGAGAAACAAAGGGTGCTTGTAGTGGGACACCTTCTCTTAAAGGGCACCTATGCACTCATCTGCTGACTTGATAGAGAATCATGAGAAGTTTGCTGCCTCCTGGGAACTAATATCCATGATGTTGCTCAAAGGATGACTCAACTTGTGAAGTCCACTTACTAGTACTACTCATTGTTACACTTCCATGTGGGCATGAATGAGACTGAGAGCAGTAACCTGAGCAAAATAAAGGCACACTACAAAGCTACAAAGCTCTGGGGGCACAAGTTAGGAACATAGAGGACAGTTATCTTTTTTTCTATCTTGCCAGTTAGAGGAAGAGGGGTAGCAAGGTGTAGACAAATAATGAACATTAATTTCTGGTTATTAGTTGGCACCACTGTGGAGGTTCTGGCTTCTATGACTATGGGGCATTCTGTGACAGTTTCAACCTGCTGGGGAGGGATAGAATATGCTTGTCTTGAAGAGGCAAGAGAATCTTTGGGAGTGGGCTGGCCAATTTAATCAGGAGTTCTTAGGGGGCAGGGGCCAACACAGCAGTGTGTGTCATTGCAGCCAATAGAAAACCAGACAACACCAACCACAACGGTAGCAGTTACGATTATGGTGGTTCTTTTCACTCTTCTCCAAGGTCACTTCTTTCTTCATTAAGTCTCTGAACTGTCTGTATACCAATGCAAAAGGCACAGAGAATAAACAGGATGAACTAGAAATCTGGATGCAGACAAAGGGTTATGGTCTCATTGCAGTTATAGAGACATGGACGGATAGCACTCATGATTGGAATGGTGTCATGAATGACTACACAATTTTTTAGGAAGGAGGGACTGACAAAAGAAGGCAGTGGAGTTGTTCTCTATGTCAGTAGGCACCTAGAATGCACTGCTCTTAAGTCAGGGCGGGGTGAAGAAAATGCTGAAAGTTTATGGGTAAGAGTTAAAGGACATGCAAATGTGGGTGATGTGGCAGCACAGACTTCTGGTGTGTCAGCCAACCCTCGTAGTTTTATGTCATCATCAGACTTGCCAAGAATACAGTCAATCCCTTCATCCAGGTAACTGATTAATATATTGAGCAAGACTAGACCCAATCTGACTCCTAAGCAATACCACTTGTTGCAGACATTCACCTAGATTGATCTGATAATCCACAACCCTCAGAGGTCTATCTTTCATCCAGTTCTCAATTCACCCCACTCTTCTTAAGCTTATTTATGGTGATGTTACGTGAGATGATGTTATGTGAGATGGTGTCAAAAGCCTTGCTGATGTCAAGACAGACAATTTGCACTGCCCTAGATCTTCCAATACATTTGTTTTGTTTTTTCAATTTCTAAATCTTCCAATCAATTTCATATTTTTAGTTTGCATTTCCAAGATGGAGCAGCTTACCACTTTACAACAATGTTCCAACTTGCTCTAAACATTTTCTCTAAACTCTGTACTATGATAGCTGTTGGTACACTGCAAATCTCAGTTAATGGCTGGTGTTACTAAGTCTGGATGACTTCCAGGGGGTCTGCAAAAAGTGACTAAGAAAAATGAGTTCATTTAGGCTATTTTGCTATTTACACAGGTGACATTTCTAGTGGGGACACCACCTCCAAAGGAAAGCTTTTAGTTGAGAACCACTTCATTGTTTCCACTAGTCTTTTATCTTGGATGGAGTTTTCTCATTGTAAAAGTACAAGTACCTACTTAGCTCTCATAGCAGAAAAGAAGCAGAAGGATGTTTTCTGAGGACAATGTTTAGGCATTTCTGGCATTTTGTGCTAAAAGTATAAATAATTTCTCAGTGCATGGAGCTATCAAAGAAAAATTTCAGTTATACTCTTAGCTGATGCAAATTATCATTCCTCAGTATTTCACAGATGATATTACATAATTTCAAAACCCACTACATTACTTTTTTCATACTACATGTAAAGATTTGCATGGTAGTTGCTCAACTAAATGAAAATTGTTTGCTTGCATACATTGTAGTTTTTGACAGCAGTGACCTGATTCAAATCACCTTGAATGAAATTTGACAGATGCCCATTAAGAGTAATGGGAGTTGGATCCACTTTCTATCACAAAGAGTAAAGGAAAACACTCTTCAATAACATGCTGGAAGCTATGTCTAGTGATAAAATATGACTGTAACATAAGAAATGAAGTGAAAATATTTTACAACTAAAATGTTCCCAAGAACGATTTAACAGCAACACTTTAGAACACATTATTTCTATTTTGTACCAAAGCAAACTACAGAAGTTACTGCTTCACAAGCTGAATAACTCAGCATCATCTTTGTGGGCAGTTATAGGACACTCTTAAGCGAGTGTTCACTGATGTGGGAAAAAGGTCATCCTAGATGTGTCATCTTAGATACTTCACAAATCAAAGGAACTGGTGTTTCCACATAGTAAGGAGCTAACTCTGCTTCTATGAGAATCTTTGGCTGTATATAGCCATGTTTCATGAGATGGTGTTGTGGTAGGCCTGAATAGGCAAAAAATAGGCCTTAATGTGTCCTGACTTGCCCAGACATGTTTTTGCACTCTCTGTTGTGGGGAAAAGCAACCACAGAAAAGAGGACAAAAAGCCTGGAGCCACTGAGTATAAGGACCCTGGCTTGCCCAGACTTGTTTTGCTCCTGTTTACATCCTGTGGTAAACAAGGCACACACACTTGGCTTGTGCCTGCCTCGTGCAAGGCCTATGTTTTTCCCATATTTGGGTAAAGTAAGCCTAATATGGTCACACCTAATATGGTCAAGCTTGGATAACTGACATTCTGATTGGCTGTTCTGTGTCCAAGGCTTTCCAGTATTTGAAGGGAGCCTACAGGAAAGCTGGGGAGGGACTATTTACACGGTCTAGTAATGTTAGGACGAGGGGGAATGGGTTTAAGCTGGAAGAGGGGAGATTTAGACTGGATGTTAGGAGGAAGTTCTTTACAGTGAGGGTGGTAAGGCACTGGAATGGGTTGCCCAGGGAGGTTGTGGATGCTTCCTCCCTGGAGGTGTTTAAGGTCAGGCTGGATGAGGCCTTGGGCGAGCTGCTCTAGTGGGAGGTGTCCCTGCCTGTGGCAGGGGGTTGGAGCTGGATGATCCTTGAGGTCCCTTCCAACCTAAACCATTCTATGATTCTATGATTCTATGATTAATCTCAGGTTGTATTGATAAAAAGAGATAAGCAGGTAACACAACATGCTTTGCTGTTGTATTTGTGTTTGCTTGCTGCTGCCTGCTGCCATTGCTTCTGGCAGTGTTATGCCTCAGTGCATCCCGCCATGTTATGCTAAACTATAAGCTAGCTCTACCACAAAGTAACAAACCCTGGTACTGAGTTTGCCTGGAAACTACCTGCCTCCAGTTTACCAGGAATAGGCACAAATGCCTCCACATGATAGGCCTGCATAGCTAGTGTGACATCTGCCAAGACAAGGAGCCCTGGAAGGGACACACAGGTTGTCCAGAGAAATCAAGATAAGGTCAGAGATCATCTGCTTCCTTTCCTCAGCATCCTGTGAAGCCTGCAAAGAATCAGAAGCCTCAGCATCTGTCAAGACACTAACAGAACCCCACAGAAGTGTTCTGGCAGTGTCTGAAGCTGTAGCTAAATTCACGAGTCAGGAAGTAATATTTGTGAGTAAATGTTTAAAGCTTCTTGTAATTCATCAATTGCTTTCTGCTGTAGCAGAAAGGAGTTTCCCAAGTCCATCTAGTGGGCAAGCGGTGTATTGACTACAAGAACTTTCTTTCCAGTTCAATTAATGTTTATACTTTTGCTAGTTATTCCTTAAATGTTTTAGATCCTGTGTTATCATCTGTACAATGTTTCCATGCCCATTGTAAGAGAACCTAATTATTATTAGTGGACAGGGTGGTGAGAGCTCTGAATATTGAAAATTAATAAACAAAATGTATTTTAGAAAATAATATCTTGCATTCAATTAATTACCCCTCCATTACAGGTGGCAAGCAAGAGATAAAGTTCTTGCGCGAAATACTAACTTTCTCTTTTGTTGCAGGAAGAGAAAGAGAGAAGGAATAACCTGTTTGCCTTATACTCAGCTCAGTAAGATTGCTCAGAAGAGTATCATAGAACCTGTGCTGGTGTTCATATTTGGTTCTATTAATTTCTGCCCCTTTTCTTCATCTCTCTAACCAGTTGTATATATGCAGAAGTTGTGGTTTCAGAATGGATAATTTTCCTCCACTTGTCTGCTTGTGTTCTAAGCAGCAGGTGCTGGAGAAGAAAGGAGGTATAAGCACTCTTGCTACAGTTTTATGACTGTGGTCCCAAATCGTAAATGAAAATTTTGAGAGAGTTCAAGGGTACATCCCAAAAGGAGGCTGAACAGAACATAATAAGTGAAATTATCCCATTTCATTGGATTGTTATTTTTCTATTTAATCTGAAGTTCAGAGTGTTCTTTCATGCTTGCTTGCTTGCTTTTCCCACTGTTTCTCCCTTCCTCTGGCCTTGCCTGCTCTGCACTGAAAACATTGTGCTACATTGCAGTAGAGAGGTAAGACAACATGGCCTTGCAGACATGCAATCCAGAGGGGAAGCTGTCTGGACATTTTTTCCAGGTGGGTCTGAATTTGTACAGGAGGATTAGCTGGGGCTTTGTCTAGTTGTAATTGTATATATACATTTGTGTATGTTCATTAACTTTTATATTTAGCCTGCTTTGTAAATAACAATTTCAATTTCATTTTACTTCCAAAATTTTGAGTAGTGTCATAATTTACCCTTCTAGGGGGTAAATCCCAAACTCTATGTGGTGTAAACCCACCACAATCCTTTAGTAGGTGGAAAAGGTGGACATCAAATGTGTCTGAACTAGAAGTGATCAAGAAACCTATCTGAGGCTTGGGTACAGGATGAGAAGAAAAATATTAGTGCATCCCTACTGCTGTGTTCTCAAAGACACAGCAGTCTGTAATATTAACAATGCAATTATTTCAAGCACTCACAAGAGATCATACTGTATCAGGAAATTTGTGTGTGATACAGGGAAAAAAAAATACAAACAGAAAACCCAAAGAGAAACTTTTTCTGTAATCAGGAACATTTTGAAACAGCAGTTAAGAAACAAGTCACGAGAAGATTAGAGAATCATTCTGTGAAACATGCAGGCAGTTCGAGTCTTTAATGGCAGCAATTACAATTTGCTGTGTTCGCATAGCTATGGTTAAGATTATGTCAGCATTTCTATTGCAATTCCATACTTCTATGAGCTTATAACTGAGCTGTACATGCTGGGAGTTTTTGTTGGTTTGATTTTGCACAGAAGCTTAGCTTTCTTATACAATTTCACTAGCAAAATATTTAATCTTATGAAATACAGAGGCTTATAAACAAAGTCTAATACAGTTGGTATGGTCTCACTGGTGAGATGTTGGTTTAAATAATGGTAACTCAAGGTGAGTGAAACTCTGGGTATTGTAGCTCTGATCGATACTTCAGTCAGTAAACCATGCACAATTCTACTCTAAGTGCCATTTTATAGTCATCTGAACTAAGACTAAAAGATTGGGCTGAGTCAAACCTTTATGTATGTGTACAGGTGTCCAAACAGAATCACGGGCATAAAATTTTGCTGTTTGAGGAAGAACATGTAGAATTTAGTGACTGATTGAGGTACAAGTTTTCCAGAAATAAGACACACAATTGTTTGAGAAAGGCATTGTGGCCTTTCAATATATAAAGGAGGCTTATAGGAGAGAAAGTTTTCTTATCAAGGTCTGTAAGTGACAAGACAAGGGATGATGGTTTTAAAGTGAAAGAGCATTGATTTAGATTGGGCATAAGGAAGCAGGGAGACACTGGAACAGGTTGCCCAGAGAAGTTGTTGATGTGTCACATCACCTGATGCAATGAGAGATGCTCACAGCAGGGAATTTGGAATTAGGTGATCTGTAAAGGTATTCCAGCTCAAACTATTAGATGATTCTACTGTTTGGTGCTCACAAGCACCGTAGAGTCAATACTGCTAGATAACACCTGTAAACACTCACACATCTATATATGGTTAGCAAGACTTTCTTGGGGTTTGAATAGGAACTTTAATTTTTTTGAAGAATCATATTCTGCTTTAAGTTTGACACTGCTCCTGTTGAGATAGAAGAGTTTCACAGCTGAATCTCATGGGAAGAAATTTGCCAGGTCCCATTTTGATTATCTTAAATATCAAGGTAACTTCAGAGACTTTAACCTATGCCTAATCAAGCATGTTCACATGAATTTTGTCTTTGTCTTTCTAAACCCATGGCAATCCTTTGGTGTGGTGGAAGATCCAAATTATACCTAAAATACATATCCAAGACATGCCCTAAACACCTACCTGAATACTCACCTCACACCCCCACCCCTCCACCCCCCCTTATTCCCAGGTGGAAGAAGCGGGAAAGCAGACAAAAGCCTTGACGCCTCTTGGCGTGCCACTGGGACACCATATTTGGCCTTGTTTTGCAGCCTGCTTTGTCTTTGGTAAGCACAGGCCACGGATGCTAGGCATGTGCACCTCCCTCTTTTGGTGAAATAACAGGATTCGTTCTAGGGGTGTTTTTACCTGTTGCTATTGGACAAAGATACTCATCAAAATGTGTAAAAACCTAGCAAACCTGTTTGCTTGCTTCTGCCATTGTTTTGTACGCTGCCTGTTTGCCTTGAGTGCCTTTGCACAAGCTGGGGACTTGTCCCTTCATGAAAGGAAGACCAAACCCCACCTGTTTTCCTCACTGAGCCAAGGAACTGAAACAGCTTTCTCCATGCTGGGATATAGGTGCCCACTTGAGCTCAGCTGGGCCTCAATCCGTTTTAACTCTTGCTTAGTCTAATGACCTAGCAACAAGTTGTGACACCGGGACCTGCTGGTCCACCACTCCAGCCTGAGGGCAAACTCCTTTGCTACGCACAGCATCCGATCGGACTGCTCCAGCCCATCAACCTGGATCCTGCTTTACCCAGGTGGCTGACCACTCTGATGACCTCCTGAGAGCCACAGAGGATTTGCCTTGTGTCCGCAGATCTTCTCAGACAATGTGCTCTATCTGAGCTACACAGGCAGCACAGGCCCGCTGCATCACCACCACGTGGAATGCCACCACGTGTCTGGGACTATATTTTTCCTCACTTATGCTTCTACGTATACTTTTGGATTACAAATATTGAGACTCTATCCAGTGAGTAAACTAACCATCTTTTCTGAAGTTTGTGACAGTTTAACCTTTAAGTGGCAGTTTGAGCTGCAAGGCTCTCCAGTTGTTTAAATGTTCTAAAACCTTTCCTAAATCATTTAACTTTAATCTGACTGTATAGATACATTCTGCCAAAAACAGTTTTACCAATTGCATAATAGAATCTGTGTCTGTTAATTGTAAATAACTTTGGGGGAGATTTTCTTTATGTATTTACTAAAACTACTTGATAACCTTTATATTGGCCTCGTTACAATTGACTCCTAACCCAGATTCAAACCCCTCCTTAACATTTGGCTACCAATATAACCCTAGAGACCTGGTTATTGTGCTGTTCCTTCTATAACTTATGTCAGAATGGATGCTTGAGGAAACAATCAATGAGTATCACAGTATCACAGTATCACCAAGGTTGGAAGAGACCTCACAGATCATCAAGTCCAACCCTTCACCACAGAGCTCAAGGCTAGACCATGGCACCAAGTGCCACGTCCAACCTTGCCTTGAACAGCTCCAGGGACGGCGACTCCACCACCTCCCTGGGCAGCCCATTCCAGTGTCCAATGACTCTCTCAGTGAAGAACTTTCTCCTCACCTCGAGCCTAAACTTCCCCTGGCGCAGCCTGAGGCTGTGCCCTCTTGTTCTGGCGCTGGCCACCTGAGAGAAGAGAGCAACCTCCCCCTGGCCACAACCACCCCTCAGGTAGTTGTAGACAGCAATAAGGTCACCCCTGAGCCTCCTCTTCTCCAGGTAAAATCATTATCTGTAGTGTATTCCTTGGAAAAATGCTATCGCTTACATCAAATACCCAGCAAACGCCACTAACTCAACAGATGGTGAGAGAAATTGAATGGATGTTCGAATATCGAAAAGTTAAAGACATTTTGTTATTTGAGCTACATAATCTTGTAAACATATTAAATTAATGTAATGTCATTCAGCGCAAATTAGACTATGTTCCAGTATGACTTTCACTAACCTTCCTAATGAGAATTCCCTATAGTGGATGTCACAAGATCTTTTAAAAAGTTCTTTAATGATGATATGTTTGTCAGGCTCCTAAGATGTGATGCCACACTTTGGCGTGCTAGGTGGATTCTTCATTCTTTTATCCTCACTGAAATGATATAATTATCATGTACATATTTGCCTTGATGTGACCATGAAATGCACTATGAAACAGTTTATCTGTTAGACATTTTCTTCTCAAATGATGTTCTCTTTCCAGAACATTTGTTATATAATACTTCATTCATGACACCATCTTTAAGCACAAACACTTTAAAAGAACAATAGAAATTTGCTTGATTTTTTTTTTTTTTGCAAATTGTCATGCATATAACAAAACCAGAACACAAAATCTGGATTTTTTCATTAAAATCAGGTTGAAACACAAATAACAAAAATGAAAGAAATTTGGGAATACAACCTTAGTTTTACTACTAGACTGACCCTAAGTACAGCTATTATGCTTATCCAATAACAAAGTAGGATATCAGTTCTGCTTAAGGAAGGTACCAGATTAATAATGATGAATTTGATAATGACTTTATTTCTCATGGATTTAATAGCCACCATTACAGGAAAGATTAGTTTGTTGCCATCCAACAGGATTAGGTTTCTCTGAAAAGTGGTTAAAGGTTATAAAACAGCACTTAGTTTGATTTATTTTATTAATCAAGACCATACATATTTTATAAAGGTCTCATGTTCTTGCACTTGATACCCACAGTCTAAAGTGAATCCCTCAGTCTTAAAAACCTTCAGCACCTTGAGGAACTGTTCTTGGATACTGCTGGCATTCTTTTCAAACACATCTTAAACATACCTTTGAAATTTTGCTACCAGAAGTAAAGCTCATTGAATTTCTAATAGAAGTTAACTCTATTAACAACTACTGACGTCAGTAAGGCTTTAAAGGGACAGGGCTGTTGGATACAGCTTGGAAGACGTGAGCCTAAAAGTCCGCTATTCCATTGCAAGCAACCAACTGTGCCACTGCTAAAATTTCCACTGACCTGAGTAGAGCACTTTGCATCACTAAAATACCCAACTGACTTTCCATTCATTTTATTAAAATAAAAAGGCATTTCAAGTGACTTATAAAGAACATAAGAGTTTGTTCTGTACTTTTGCCCTGTGCTTTTTCCTAAAGTCACACAGCATTTCTCAAAAAACCCCCGAACAACCCAACAAACTTGCAAGTAATTAAAAAAACTTCCGTTCCATGACTTAGCAACAGTGATAGTTGAGTAATAGTTCTATGATTAGATAATACTGCTGAATAACAAAGCTTTATTGCTTTTTTGAAGGATGGAACAATAGCTGAAGTTTTGAATTCAATAGGCAGCTGTTCTCAGAAAAAGGGCACTACACATGCTATAATTGGAATTTAAAACAAAGATCTCAAACCTTACAGAAAGGAAGGGATAATTACCATAGCCTGTTATCTGAAAGGAAATCTTTAATATGAAAATTAATAACTTAAAATATTTCTTTGCCTTTTACTGTAATGATATCTCGAGTTTTTCCTCAGCCTCATATATAAAATACTCATTTAATCGTGGTGATCTAGGACAAGATTCTAAATGGAACACTGCCAACCAAGAACTGTTATTCTGACTTTGCAGTTTAATTTCTTAAGCAAGAATCCTGTATCTATGAGGGGTTCTTAGATTTTAATGAAGTAGCTTGCTTTATAGACAACATTCTGGAACTGGAGTTGCGATAGAGAAAAGAAAAGGAATTTTCAGCTTCGATATCCAAGAAAATAAAAAAGTGTATTAGTGAGACATTTCAATTCTAATATTAAGATAACAATGTAATTTCAAACCTTATGTTGATTACCTAGTGAATTGCACTAAGAGAAATAGCCACAGAATTGTAGATTGCCTAAAAAATTACCTGCATTGCAGTTCTTGCTCAGAAAGTGTATAATTGTCATGAACCATTAAAACAATTTTGCCATACTTTAACCTCTGCTTAGCAAAGAAAAGGAAAAAGTAGTGGTATACATTTATGTATGATTTTTCTAACGAGGATGTGCTATTGCTGTAGTTGAATAGTTCTATTGTAGGGAAAAATAAATAAATATTTTGAAAATGACAGTGCAAATAGTAACAGCAAATTTACTGAAATTGTTGCATTCAGTGCTAATAATAATAATATTAGTACAATTTCCAAGCCACCTGCTCAGAAAATGGTTTGTTACATGATGTCAGTTTTGTCACTTTTAGTTTCAGTAGTTAGGCAGACAAAAGACAAAAAAAGAGAAAAGCAATTTCCTTTACAAACTTTGAATTTGTAAGGATTTTTGTTTCCTAAAAGCAAGTATAGCTGAAGAGAGGAAACAAGTGTTTGAATTCTAAGAAATTTATTGCTGAAATAATTATATTTTTGAGTAATAAGTTCCTTTTAGTAAGGCTGTAATTCCTCTAGGCAAGGGAAGCTCATCCTTTAGAATGTATGTTCAGTTTCTCTTATTTACCCATTCACTCCTTTTGACCCACATCAGTATAAGTAGTCTAGAAAAAATATGATTATGTCTGAAGTTTATATTCAAAATTACAATAAATTAAATCAATATAGAAAAATTAATACATGTATGTGAGGAATAAATTATGTGAAAAAAGTGAGAGGTTCCAGCTCGAAATTAGCCACTGATATAGAATGCTGTGGCACTAAAACATGTATTTAGATTACCAGGACAATAATTAAGATGGAAGTAAATTAAAGAGAAAAAAACCCAGCAAACTGAAGTGTACTGTCCTGGGTTTGACTAGGAGAAAGTTTTTTCAGAAGTTGTTGAGAGGCACTGCACCCAGGATAGCCAACTCAATCAGCCAGTGGGCTACTCAGTTCCATGCAATGCCATGCCTGCTGTACAAAAAGAGGGCTGGTGGGGGCATTTGTGATGGTTTCCTGGTATGTGAAGCAACTGTCAGCAGTGTTGAGTGAGCCATTGACATTTTATATGATGCTCTTTTTATTTTACTCCATTGGTATTATTCTTGTTGTTCCTTCATTCTTTATATTGTTCTGTTAAACGCTCCTTATCTCAACTCATGGTGTTGTATTTTGCTTCCGACTTCTCCTTCCCGTCCTGCTGGGTTGAGGGGCAGTTGTGTGAGTGCATGTATGGAGCTCAGCTGTGATTGGGCCTAAAACCGTGTGTGCTAGTTTGAGCCTAGCTAGCATGTTTTGGTGAGAAGAACTAGATGATAGGCTGTAAAATGAAAACAATGGTGAGGTCTACTTCCCTCACAGTCTTGCTGAGATGTATACAAAAGAAGAAAGGCAAAACAAAGATTAGTGCACTTGCTTCTTCTCTTCGCTGGGGAACTTTGCCTGCTGGGGGAGAGCTCGTGGCTGCTGGCTGGACTCCATCTTGCTTTCTAACCTCACCCTCCTTTGCTTGGCTGCTTCACCTTGCTTTTTAACCCTCTTGGCCGAACCTCCATTCTTCCTTGGGACTGGGGTAAGGTTGAGAGGGGTAGGGGGAAGGTGAGGGGTGGTTGAGAGCCCCTCCTGGGGACTCAGGTTTCTGGGAGGGGAATTGTGTTTGTATTACCTTTTTTACCTTGTGTATTTCTGTCTATAACTGTATATACTGTACATATCTGCTTGTACGTTGTGCCAGCTGTAAGTATAAGCTTCATTCAAATTTCCAGAGCCGACTGAGTCTAGTCTGGGTGATTTCTAAAAGTGTGGGGGGGGCTGGGGAATACCCAAACCATCACACCGTGACATGTATAAACACTGACTATACTGGGTTTGCATGGAATGGAGTTAATTTTCTGTAGTTTAGTCTGTATGGTACTATTTAGACTACTGACCAAACCAGAGTCGATAATACAAAATTTTAGCTATTGCTGAACAGTACTTACACAATATCAAGGCTTTCTCCCTCGCTGAGGAGTGTGGGAGTGGGCAGGAGGTTGAAAGCATACACAGCTGAGACAGCTGGCCAAAACAAACCAGAGGAATTGTCCATGCCATGTAGCATTATATTCTGAAATAAAACTGGCAGGGCTGTTTTTCAGAAGAAAGCCATTGCTGGACTAGATGAGTATTGGTTTGCTGGTAGTGACTACTGCTTTTGCAGAACCTGTGGTTTTCTTTCCTCTCCTCCCCTACTTACTAACCTGTGTTGACCCATGAGTTTTCTTGCTTTTTACTGTCCTAATTCTCTCTTCCATCCTACAGAAGAAGATGAGAGAGTGAGTCAGTTGGGGTTTAGCTGTTAGGCAGAGTTAATCCTTGACATCAAAGTAGGAGTGATTGCAAGAAAAAATAGACAACCGTTAGTGTAATTTTTTTTCTCATCTGTCTTTTCTAATGTGTGGAAAATCCCAGAATTCTTGATCAACAACTGCTCATGCTGGTAGATCTCAAGACTTGGATAGATTGGATTGGTGGGCCAGTGCTAATGTGATGGGATTCAACAAAGCCAAATGCCACATCCTGCACTTGGGTCACAACAACTACAAACAATGCTGCAGTCCTGGGGAAGTATGTCTGGAAAGCTGTCTAGTAGAAAGGGACCTGGAGGTTCTTATTGACAAGCAGCTGAATACAAGCAAGCAGTGTGCCAAGAAGGCAAATGGCATCCTGGCTTGTATTAGAAATGCTGTGGTCAGCAGCAGTAGGGAGGTGATTGTCCCCTTGCACTTAGCACTGGTGAGGCCACATCTCAAGTACTGTGTTCAGTTTTGGGCACGTCAATAGAAGAGGGATGTTGAGGTGCTGAAGTGAGTGCAGAGGAGGGCAATGAAGCTGGTGAAGGATATGGAGAATATATCTTATGAAGAGCAACTGAAGGAGCTAGGGCTGTTTTGTTTGATAAAGAGGAGACTGAAAGGAGACCTCATAGCTGTCTACAGCTACCTGAAAGGACATTGTAGAGAGGTTGGTGCTGGTTTCTTCTCACAGGTAATTGTTGACAGAATAAGAGGGAATGGCCTCAAGCTGTGACTGGGTAGATTTAGACTAGATATTAGGAAAAAAAAATTGAAGGGAAGATGGTGGTTGAGTCACCAATCCTGGACACATTTAAAGGTTATTTGGATGTGTTTAGGGTGAATCTTGTAGAGTAGGGTTATTGGTTGAACTTCGTGATCTCAAGAGTTTTTTTCAACCTTAATGTTTATGTAGTTCTGTGACTTCTTTCTGTAGAATGCATTTTTTTTTTGATGACAGAAATTGCTTCTAACTATGTTTGAAGGCAAACCAGTAGGAAAGGGGAAAACAGAACTATCAGACCTATGCCAGGCTGGAGACACATGCTTGTCCCTACTCAAATTTGACAGGTGCGCACTATATTCTAAAGCTCAGTGACTGTACTCACAACAAATAGAAAGAAGGAAACAGTGATTTCCTAGCTTTCCTGATACCCAAGTGCTTTGAAATATGGATGACCCTTTCAAAAATCTTTCTCTTAATGAATTTGAACTGAAAACAGGCTCCAATAGCCTTCTAGTCTCCTACAAAATTGCAGCATTTTTCACTCTTTTGTGCAAAACCTGGTCCACTATGTACAAAATTTTAAATATTGATTTGGACCAGGGGCTTTAATTTATTTTTTTCACATGGATGCATAATCAGTACTGAATTGCAGTATTTGCCTCACCTGATGAATATTTGATTTGTGGAAAACGGAGTATCATAGTATAGTGTCATATCATAGTATCATCAGGGTTGGAAGAGACCTCACAGATCATCAAGTCCAACCCTTCACCACAGAGCTCAAGGCTAGACCATGGCACCAAGTGCCACGTCCAATCCTGCCTTGAACAGCTCCAGGGACGGCGACTCCACCACCTCCCTGGGCAGCCCATTCCAGTGTCCAATGACTCTCTCAGTGAAGAACTTTCTCCTCACCTCAAGCCTAAACTTCCCCTGGCACAGCCTGAGGCTGTGTCCTCTCGTTCTGGCGCTGGCCACCCGAAAGAAGAGAGCAACCTCCCCCTGGCTACAACCACCCCTCAGGTAGTTGTAGACAGCAATAAGGTCACCCCTGAGCCTCCTCTTCTCCAGGCTAAACAACCCCAGCTCCCTCAGCCTCTCCTCGTAGGGCTTGTGCTCGAGGCCTCTCACCAGCCTCGTCGCCCTTCTCTGGACATCAGCTGGAAACACCAAGACCAAGCTGTTCCAAAAACTCTTACAAAGCCATGGTTAGGGTGTTCTTAGCATAAATGCGTCCTGCTTTAAATTAGATAGAAGGCAGATACACATGAAGCTGAATTTAGGATGGACTTAAAGATAAGTATCTCACAAATTCAGAGGAATGCAGAAACCAATGGCCTGATGGAATAACTGGAGAGTGTTTGGATGAGAGATATTCTTAGAAATAAGTGTAGACATCTAAAAGGACCTGAGCTACCTAAATGCTTTGATGCCTTTAGGACTCTGATGCAGAACAGCACGAATGCAAGCTCAGAGGACAATTTATTGGTGGAAAGTCAAATATTCATAAAGGTAGGATATTGCTTAGCTAGACATTATCTGAGGCAAATCGGATGTTTAACACGTAAGTTGATTCATGAACTGAAGATCACTATGTTGCCAGTTTACCTCTAAACATAACTGATATTGCAATATTGAAGATAGAAAATTTTAATAGATCTCTGTGGAGCTGCCAAGGGAAAAAATAGACAGAAATGCCAACAACAACAACAAAAGTTTAACATTTTTACTCTATAAGGTGACAATATTTGTATAACATGTAAGAACTCATCAGCAGGATGAATCATACCATGAATACCAAACAAACTAGATGACTTATGAGATGCCTTACAGTTTTTATTGCCCCTAAAAGCATTGTTATAAAGAACTATCTAAAATAATGTTTTGATTATATCAGGTTAAAAAATGCTCGACTCTCTTGATCTTGATGCAAGATTGTTCAAAAGCTCATCAGCATTTGCCTGCATGCTGGGCTGACAGTTTTGCTTTTCTAACTATACGGAATGTGAAGCAGAAATTCAGAAATTCTCTACTTCAAACCTGTCACTGTTATATTAATTAGTGATGGACAAAACAACAGCAACAGAAGAATATGTGGACATAGTAGTAGCCAAAGCCCAAGCCATTTATTGCTATAGCTGCAGTGTTTTTATATGCCACTCTACAGACTGTGGTAACTCTACAAGTTATGGAATACAGTGATGGGGTAAAATATTATTTTTAACATTCTTATTGGATAACAGTGAGGTGTTGGCTATCTTGGCACAGACTACTTTCAGTTCTTTGTTCAAATGTTACTCAAGGCGAGCATACCAGTTTACCGTGTTTCTAACCTCTATCTCCCTGCGTACACAGGGTACACAGGGATGCGCTCTGACTCCCTTCCTCAGTTCCCACACAAACCAGTGAGTACTGAAAATATTTCTCTAGTAGTAGTCTAAGATATGTAATGTCACTTGATGCACTTTTCATTTTCATAATTAAATAAAAAATAAAATGTATACTAGAAAGAAGACAAACTTAGACATGAGGCAGTTTGGATACTTGGAATGTCTATAATTGTGACAGTGACCACTAAGGCTCTCATTATTTTCTGAGTGGTTTGGGGTTTACTTTTTTTCTGTAAACTAAGACCCAAAGGCATATTTTGTGGCCACAGGAAGCCAGCGGAGGCGAGATCGGGGTACTGACAAGTCCTCACAACCTGAGCTAGCAGTATGCTTTATTCAGGCAATACAGTGACTTATATGCTACTTGGAAGAGGCATGCCCAACTAACTTAGTTCAAGATTGGTACACGTGGAAAGTACAGATTGGTAACATTATGCCAACAACCTGCAGGATCAGCCCCCTGGGCTGGCAGACCCTGCCCCCTTGCATCTGGCACTCTCCCTCCTGCAGCTGCATGTGGGGGGTGCCACCCACCGCCTGGTATCTTGAGTCCGAGATGGACTCAAGGACACTTCCCAGCAGGGTTTTGCTTTTTGCTTACCAGCTCATGTCCTGTTAGCAAGAAAATTCTCCCACAATGTTTAAGTCATATGTCACAGATAACTTTTTCTAGTGTATATAACGCACAAATGTCCTGAAACAGAAAGCTGGAGGGTGAGGAAGTTGTTCTGTATTAACATCAAAATCATGTTGAGGTAATTAACTTGTAATCATCATCTTGTGCTGAAATCAGAAATTAGGTATACTGCCATAGAAGTCAATGCCAGTTCTGAATTTAGTGTGAGACACCAATAAATAAAGGAGATTGTTTGATAGAGATAAACGCATTAAATTTTGCCTACAGTCTCCAGGGACAAGAACTATTCACTAGAATAAAATAAATGTCTTCTATTCAGAAATGAAAGCTGTCATTAAACTTTAAAACTGATTAAATCAGTCTTCTGCTTTTAGCCTATGGAAAATACTACAAATATCTAAATGGGAAGGAAAGGAGGAAAGTGTTTAAAAGTGACCAGGTGATTAGGACAATTATCCAGGAATGTTTAAGTTCAAATCCCTGATGTGAATCCAAAAGAAGCAGTATTGCACTTCTGCCTCTTACATCCAAGGTAAATATCACAACTAGATTTTGCTTGCTGTGCTGGACTTGCTTACTCTCATTTCAGCTGTGACTATCTGAAGTGCATTATTTCTAACACACTGTTTGCATCTGTTCGTGCTATTCTACATCCAATGCTATGGCTGTAAATTCAGTACTCATGGCTATATTACTGTAATATTTAAAATAGCAAATACAATTAGGTAAGTCATCTTTTTCTAGAAGGCAAAAATAGTGTAGAATGTCTTATTGAGTAAAATATTCCTTACACATTTCTATTTTAATGTGGTGAAACCTGAGAAAAACAGGTTTATGAACTGTGCTGCTTGCATTCCTTGATTCTACTACAGGATGTCAGCTTACGCTTCAATTCACAAACAAGCACAATGGAAACTGTAACATGGCCCTTTCTGCTTTCTTCCAATGTGGGCTGAATACTAATGCCATAATACAATCAAACAAGATGAAATAGTTGTCTTGAAAACTCTCAGAAGCATGTTACAGCGTTAGCTTGGTGGTATTACAGATAAGTCTCGCTATTCATTTGTTTGCACTCTTCTGTAAATCGAATCTCTCCACTCCAAAAGGGAAGGAAATACAATGAAAAGGACACAAAGAAAATAAATCTGTTGTCTGACATTTCTTTATAACTTTGAAAAAATATTAAAACAATTCTTTTTCTTTTCCTCAGCAAAATGTTTTGAGGAGGTTTGGAAATCAATTTACACTTTTTGTGAGTAGGTTACCTTTTTGATTAAAGACTTTCTTATTCTTTTCTCTTGCCGCTTCAGTGCCAATTCCTTAAGTCAGAAAGGCTGCATTTGGACTTGTGGAGGGCATTCTGAAAATTGCCATTTACTGCCAGAATTTGTAAATACATGAGACTGTCTCATCAGGTTAAGAGATTCGGCTTTGAAAAAGGTAAAAGTATATCAGAAGGGAGAGGGGAAAGAATGTTGTAACATACTTGAAAAGATTTGTTGGTTATTTTCATTATTACTGTAAAAGAGAAACTGCAAGAGGGCAGGTGACTCAAGTCTATTCAACTCAAAGTAGGACAGACCAGGGTCCTCAATTCTGGAAACCACCAGAGAGGGATATTCTGCTGCCACGGTGCAGTCTCTTCCAGTACTTGATTCTTGTCACAGTGAAAAATGTATGCAATGAGAATTTTTCTTCCTGCTGACTGTCATTACTAGCTCTTGATCTTTGCTGTGCATGGCCAAGAGAGACATTTTGCTTTTTCTTCTTTGTACACCCCCTGCAGGCAATGAAAGACTGAAATTAGATTCCTCCTCAGTTACCCTTTGATCCATGCTAAGCAAGCAATGTCTCTTCACCTTCTCCTGATATATTTTCTTCTTCAGCCTCTCTATCCATCTTGGTGATTCTCCGTTAGAGAATGTTTGTTGATACATCTTTATTACAGGAGATACAAAGCCAGATGCGGTGATTTCTTTTGCTAAATTGCTAACACACTGAATTCACAATCACTGAATGAAGAATAGCAACCATTTGCCTCCATCTGCTAACTACACTCCTGCTGATATTGCTGATAGAACCCAGTAGCTATTTAGTCTTCATGGTTGGAAAGGCGTCTTGTCCTGTAGGATCTTAGGTCCTTTCACAAAGACATGCTTCCCAGTTAGCCTGTCCTCAGTCTGGACTGATGATAGATTTTTGCATCCCAGGTACTTGGTGATTGTGCTTAGTGAACATTATGAGACTTATATTAGCCTGTTTCTCCCTCTTGTTGAGGTTCCTTGACAGAAAAAGCCTAGGTCTCCAGTATATCAGCTATGACCCTCCAAGAATCTGATATGGGGGAATCCTCATCGAGGTGACTGTCAAAGTTGTTTGGCTACCAGTACTCCATGGAAGAACATATGGAAACCTTGATATAATCAAGATAAATGCAATGCACTGAACTCCCTTCAGCCCCAGAACTGGTCATTTATTCAGAACAAGGAAACCATATTTTTCCCCTTGAGAAATCAGTGCTGGCTATAACAATATATTTTTTCCCCTTCATATGCCTCATAAAAAGTTTCCATTCTTTCAGGTCTATAATTTTGCCATGTAGTAAGGCTGACTCTTCTGTTTGCCTAAGAAAAAGACTTTGGAGTTGCTTACTCCCTAGGGTCTCTAGGAGAGAAGATTAAGTAATCAAGATTAAATAAACTAAATTTGAGTATCTATATATGTATGCAAACTGGATGGCTTTCCTACTGTAGTCAATGGAGAGAACATTTAGGCAGCTAAGTGGGAATGTAGTGTCACTGGAGAAGGCCTAGGCCACAGGTTACCCAAGAGATACCTACAGATATAACTCATAAACTGTGGAAGAATCACATTTTACCACATCAGAAGATGGAGACCTGTGGCAGAACGGCCACAATTGTGGCCGTTCTGCCACAGAGACCAAGATAGATGTTTCAAAGAATCTCAAATGGTAAGAAATATGTGTGCTTAACAAGGTGTATCATGCCATGAATAATTGCTTTTGGATTGGAATCACTCCATTAGTATTATTAATTTGATCTCTGTGGGTTGTGACAGAAGCTATGTTGTATTTATAGCATAAATGTAAACACTATATTTTGAATTGAACCTTTTCCTTAATTGCCTGAATCTACTTTTCACTTCCATAGCATCCGTTAACAGGATGTCCAAAGCAAGAGTGCATAAAGTATTGGGCTTTGAGTAGGTCGTAGGATCTCATTGCTTTTGTATTTCAAGAGAGTGAATAAGATTATCAAAAAATAGAATTTTGCCTTACTTCATGTGGATTTTTCAGGTTAGCAAGAACTCAGACATGAATTACACAAGGTGATTTAAAATTTGCAGTCTCCCAGCAAACAGTGCCATCTGCTTGTATTTTTGCTACGTATAGGGTTATTTTTTGCTTAAGAATGACAAAGGGAAACCTTTGTCAAGAAGAGCCACTGGCAGCTCTAAGAAAAAGGGGGGAAAAAGTATATTTCTGCTTTTTTAATAACATGACTACTGTATAGTCAAGATTTTGTTTGTTTGTTTTATTGCTGCTTTGCTTCTGTTTTTTTTCTCCCTTTCCATTACGTGTCTTCATCTTCTCTGAAATGTACATTTTGGAAGAAAAAAATACATATATAAACATAGATCAGTCCTGAGGAATGTCCTTGAAGGTGTACACATGAGAAAGCTGCTTGGAGCTAAATGGGAAAACACAAGCACAACAGTCATACTGGCACCTGGTATAATATGCCATAGTTTGCAAATCACTTAAGTTACTTCAGGACAGCGACTGATGTTACCCAAGTTTGCATTTCACCTGTACAATTATACTGTAACAAAGAGACAGTGAAGAGAGATTTATTTTTAAAGATATTATTTAAAATTGACTCAGTTCTGCCACAAATCTAATTCAAGTTATAATAATGATATCTAACTGTTGGACAATAGCACCTGCATTACTCCTAATAATCGACCTCTTTTCTTATACCAGATAAGAATAACTATTTTGATAGCCGGTACTACCTATTTAGATCATTCCTAATGCTCCCTTTCTTGCAGCAAAGAGGAAATTGCATCGTGTTTTTATCAAACCAAAATAGAGATAAAAGAATATTAGCACCACTTTATAGAAGTAACTGTTTACTTTGGAAAGCATGTTTCTGTTAGAAAAGAATAGTGATTTCTAGCATAAATGAAAATCTTTGATAGCCTTTGAAAAGAAAGCACAGGAAAATAATAGCAAGAAAACAGCAGTAAAAAAATTATTTGGAAACATTCTTCAGTTTCTGAAAGGAGGAGAACTTCCTGCAATCTTTGAAATGCTGGCAATTTAGCAAGATAAAATAAAAAGTCTTCTAAATAATAACAGGGGTTATTATTACAGGGGTGTGAAAATAATCATACTAAATTTAAAACAACAACAAAAAAACCCACACCAGAGCAAAAGCAAACAAAACAAAAAACACAACCAAATGGTCAACTTGATGAGTAACAAGGACCATTTCAAACAAGTAGCAATGCTTACAAATTAAGGGGCAGGAGGGGGAAAATTGAGTACATTTCTAAACCACATAAAATGGTGTTTTTCTTAAGCTTGTAGTAGCAAAAAATGAAATTCCTGTTTTCTGATAATCAGCAGAAAATCAGATGATTTTATAGTGAGGAAATACAGTGTGATGGTTAGGTCTGTATATCATGAGTCATCACTTTGAACTCAATAGACCTTCTTGACAGTTAATGCCTATAGGAAACTAAGTATCAAAATTCAGTTCTGAGAATTCAGATCTGCCGGTTCACTGCTAAATCTTTTCACCTTTATATTGCAGATTTAGACTCATTTTTAGTCAAACTACGTTCATGCATATGCTTTATGTCAAGAAGAAATACAATTGCTTGCATAAAAAATGTACAAATCAAGTTAAAAGAAAGAAAATGGTTACTGCTTTCCCAGTGTAACACTTGACATTTCCTAACAATAATAGTCCTTGTAAGCTTAAAAGAAATAGTAATATCACAACAACTAATGGATCAGTAACTCAGAGACATTATTCTAACTCGATAAAGATGGAGGAACATGAATCACAAAGTCACTAAATGGTAGGGTTTGGACAGGACCTCTGGAGATCATTTAATCCAAAGCCCCCCTGCTAACACAGCTACTCCTAGATCGGGCTGCACAGGAGTGCATCTAAGTGAGTTTTGAAAGTCTCCGGAGAAGGACACTCCACAACCTCAACGGACAGCCTGTTGCAGTGCTCCCTCACCCTCGAAATATGGTTAAGCTGCCTTACTCTTGCTGAACTTGATGATTTACCATTGATGTGGGAGAGAGACTTCACCCTGCCTGCATGCCCTGCCTGAATGAACTGCTGCACAACCTGCTATGTGCCGCATCCTGTGCCTACCCTGCCTGCCTTTGCTCTGGGTGGCTGACGCTCCCTATGGGTGTTTAAACAGCCTGCATTGTGTTCTGACAAGACCCTCTCATGCCCTGTCAGCCTTGCTTGCTCCTAAGAGGTGTCAGATCTGGCCTGGGCTCTGTGCTGCTTGCCTATTACCAGCAAGTCCCCAGCCTGCCTCAAGGGCCATTGTTTCAAAATAGGCTCTTTAGGCATTCACAGAACCACAGAAACATTTTGTTTGAAAAGGTTCCTCAAGATCACCAGTAAATAACTCCAACCAATACATTAAAAATCTTTGAAAATCATATTCCTTGAGTGTGCACTTTCTGGAACTCTACATAGTTTAACCTCTGGGACTTCAGAGGTTCAAAACTGCATATGATATCAGTAAAACACTGAGGTGCGTCCAATGAATTGCCATGTGGAAAACGTTCTAGTGAGCAATGCATTTTGAGTCAGTTAACTGACATTCGTACTCAGTAGTGTAAACTGTTGAAGGCAGCTTGAGATTTCCAAGAAATCACTCTCAGCTTCTGGCACCCATCAAAATTTCACCAGTGGAATCACATCTCTACAAAAAATCTGCACAGGTGATGGGTAAGCAGTTCCATTACAATAAGTTTCATTACTAATTCCATTTAACTTTAGTTATTTTTTTTTTTAAGATTAATTAAGCTTATATTTTCACATTAAACTGCATAACTCATGGTATTTTAAATAGCACTTCTGCATTCCATCAGTTTCATTTCAGAAGTAGTTAATAAGTAGAAAAACCTCTTTGGAAATTAAAGAGCCTTTTAATGTTATCTTTATAATTAACTCAGTATTAAATTAATAATGGAGATGTAGTAAAATTTTAAATGGAAGCTTTGAAATGCAAAATTGTGAATAACTAATCTAAATGAAAATAGATGAAAGGAGAGATGGGTCCACTTCAAGGGAAAGCATCACAAAACTAAGTCAGTGACTTTTCTGTTTATCTGTTGTGACTTTTCTGTTCATCCATTGTGACTTTTCTGTTGATCTATATTTGTCAGTCAGTCTCTAAAGAAGCTCCAAGTTACTGATTTTTGTGAGTCTGGACTGTGATCACATTCAAGTTACTGATTTTTGTGAGTCTGGACTGTGATCACATTGTGCTTTACTTGCAAACTGTTGCCTAAGAAATTAAGAATATTTGACTTATAACCCTATTCTGCTCTAGAGGAGCAGATAGCCTTCTAGTATCCCATGAGAGACATCTTATAGTGCTTTCTATTCAGGCAGAATATGGGCTCAGTCTCCAGATAGTCTCAACTATGTGGTTTATAGCATAGGTAAGTGTGTGCCATAGAGCACTCTACAGTCCTAGGCTCTCAAGAAGCAAGACTGGGGAGCTCTTGGAGCCTGTTCTGACCCTCAGATGTGGATTTTGCTCAAGCTGAGATCAGGGCATAAGGCTGGAGAAAAAGATTGATAGATTCTCTAGTTTTGTTGTACCATAAAGTTGGGGTGTGGCAGCTGCTCTGTGTACCCTGACAGGGAAAATAAGAAGCTTGCTTCCTCAAAACAGACATCATCACTAATCCCATCCCTACCTCTACTTTTGCCATAGTGGGACTCTTTCTATTACACTGGATTAATGTCCTAAAAGATCATAACCATCTCACATTTCCAGAGGATTTTTCTAATGCTGAAACACACAAATATTTGTATTTCCCTTTCCTTTCACAACAGCTTTTACAATATTAGCATCAATACTTTTTAAATGTCAGTCCATTCTAAAGATAATTTTTACAACAAAGATTCTCTTAACCTTTGTTTGTCAACACTGCAATACTTGTGATACTGGGATGTCATCTAGGTTTCAAATGATCATGTTCAATTTTATATTACTTCTTCCGTATGTCAATAGAGCTGCAATCATTTTTCAGGTCTTATCTAGGCAGAATGCTAATTCAGACTTTCAAAGGAGCTCTGTTACCTGAGAGGTGAACCTGCATCACATACCAGAGAAAATTAATTCACTTCTTGGCAAATAGAATAAACAAACCTGTACATGAATAAAAATGGATTACATTTCTAAGTGAAAAGTCAAAAAAGACCCAACCCATGACCTACCAGAAACAATTCATCAGAAAACCAATTTTGAATGTAAATTGCATGCTTAGTAACAACACTTTTAAAATCTACATCACCATCTATTTATTTTTAATTCACAGAATCACAGAATTAACCAGGTTGGAAGAGACCGACCTATCATCAAGTCCAACCTGTCACCTAACCCTTCTAATTAACTAAACCATGGCACTAAGTGCCTCATCCAGTCTCCTTTTAAACACCTCTAGGGATAATGACTTCACCACCTCCCTAGGCAGCCCATTCCAATGGGCAATCGCTCATTCCATGAAGAATTTTTTCCTAATGTCCAGCCTAAACCTCCCCTGGCACAGTTTGGGAATGTGTCCTCTTGTTCTGTCACTGGATGCCTGAGAGAAGAGACCAACCTCCACCTGGCTACAACGAAGAGCAATAAGGTCTCCCCTGAGCCTCCTCCAGGCTGAACAAACCCAGCTCCCTCAGCCACTTGTAGGGCTGAGCTCCAGCCTCCTCCTCAGCCTTGTGTTCCTTCTCTGGACACATTCAAGTAACATCTTC
Organism: Tricholaema leucomelas; assembly: GCA_013400475.1. NCBI lineage: Eukaryota > Metazoa > Chordata > Aves > Piciformes > Lybiidae > Tricholaema lacrymosa > Tricholaema leucomelas. The sequence goes on from WAAF01007339.1 coordinate 131,977, forward strand.
CTTAAATTGAGTGGCCCAGAACTGGGCACAGTACTCAAAGTATAACCTAACCAGTGGACAAGCCAGGACATGTATAAGCCCATTTTTGACCTATTTTGGCTTACCACGACACCATGTGATGTGGGTCATAAGAACTTTCCTTTTTAAAGGGAAGAGTTTAAAAGTGAAAGGAAAGTGTAATTTGAATGAGAGGATTTTAATACATTTCTGAGAGATGCTGCTGATACGTGAAAGACTTTGCAAAATGAAGTTTAAACTAGTTGATTTAAACAGCCTGTGATTGGAATGTAAAGGTTGAAGGATATGCATTTACCATTGATAGGATATCAGAAAGAGGCTCAGAATAAATTGCCTAAAGACCAAGGGTTTAAATTATGATTAACAATAATAACTATTATTAGAATCACTATAGCTGTTATTATGAGATTGCCCTGGGTTACCTCAAATTACTTTCTTCTTCCCCTCTCCCCACCCCTGCCCCCCCTCCAGCAGATTTGAATGGGAGAAGAAGGTGCCAAAACTGGTTTCCCCACCCCTGCCCTGTGGGCTTGAAGGGGGAACAGCAAAAGCCACCTTTTTGCACGTAAGCTGACTCATGTGGAAGCTTGCACTGGAGTCAGGCTGGTGGTTGGCTGAGTTTTCATGCCCAGTATAAAATGGTAAATGGACACTTTGTCTAGAAAAGCTTAAATAGAGCAAGGGGGAACACAGAAAGGTTCCCACCTTGAGAGTTCCTGCCTTGAGAGTTTCCCACCTTGAAAGAGCTTCTGACAGAGTGCCCAACAGGGCAGGTTCCTGCCTTGACTTGACTGTCTTCACTTTTGGACAGCTCCTATCTCTTTGTACGGCTCTTGGTTTTACACCATCACTGCCTTTGGATGGTCCTCCCCACTTTTGCATCCTTACTGTGCAAATTTGCAGGCTTGGCAAGCCCTGGGGTCCTTTGAGAGAGCCACTGGTGGCATCCCGACCAGCCCCTCTCAGACTATATGAGGAGTCAACTTCCTGACTGCCTTTTGGACTGGGGATACCTTAGCAGTTTTGGCTCTCCCCTGCCACTGCGAAGGTAGCTTCGTTTCATGATCATTCCACTCATGGAAGAAGTGCTCTAGACATTTCCGAATTTGGCAGCTTTGCCACTCAGCTCAGGCTTGTGCTGCATGGACCTATACTATTGAACATTTCCTGCAGTGTCAGAAGGCTGCTCCTGCCGAGGAATCCAGCAAGGGATCACTGTCAAATACCTATCTCACCTCCGTGAGTAAGACTCGCTGTTCCCTAAGTGCTCTGCTTCAGCCTGATTGGTAGTGGGGCAAAGCTGTGTTCATAGCTTAGCCTTTTCCATTTTCTGACTTCCTAAATCTCTAAATTTATCTGTAATGCCCTTTTTGGAAGAAATTCCCCATCAAACTGAATCTGTAAATAAACCTAAACTAAGTTTTGTGTATAATTTGGGGGCAGGGTTCCAGGAAAATAGAATAATTCTATATTTTATAATTCCTGACTCAGCCACATTAATTCCCTGCCTCCACGACAGAGACACTGAAAAATAAAGATTCAGTGAGGACATTAAATCATTATTTTAGAATGGGCTTAGTGATTGAAGATTGTTTTTCTTCACATAGGTCCCTTATCATTCCTTCTCAAATCATATGCTTTCTCACAGAAACTTCCTATTCTTCAAGTGATATTTTACCACCTTCACAAGATTCTGCCCTTTAACGTATAGTTCCTGTTACAATATACATAAAACCTAAGACAAGAGACCATTGTTGAGGGAAGAAGAAAGTCAAGTGAAGGAGAATGTCCTACACACACTTGTCTATCTTATCCTTATCTAACCTTGAGCCTAATGTGCCCATGATCAGAAAGAAGTTTCCATAAGTTTCCCCCATTTTATTGGGAAGAGAGGAGCATCTGCTTCTGATCTTGAGTTGCTGCACTCTCAGTTGCCAACAGACTACACAGGGAACATGTGGGAATTATTTCCCCAGTAGGATTCCTAATTAGGAACAACATAATCAAGTTTTATTTATTTAATATTCTGTGTATGCACAAGTAAATTTAAATTTGGGATTATTTATGGTATAATTCTAGTGCAGGTGAAGTCTGAAGAGGCAGAAACTGGCTATTTTGATCATCTAAGTGTGCTAAGTGAAAGGTGCCATGTACATCTCAGGCCACTCATGGGACATAGAATCATAGAATGGTTTAGGTTGGAAGGGACCTCAAGGATCATCCAGCTCCAACCCCCCGCCATAGGCAGGGACACCTCCCACTAGAGCAGGCTGCTCAAGGCCTCATCCAGCCTGGCCTTAAACGCCTCCAGGGAGGAAGCATCCACAACCTCCCTGGGCAACCTGTTCCAGTGTCTTACCACCCTCACTGTAAAGAACTTCCTCCTAACATCCAGTCTAAATCTCCCCTTTTCCAGTTTAAACCCATTCCCCCTCGTCCTGACATTACCAGACCTTGTCAAGAGTCCCTCCCCAGCCTTCCTGTAGGCTCCCTTCAGATACTGGAAAGCCACTATAAGGTCTCCTTGAAGCCTTCTCTTCTCCAGGCTGACATAACTCTTGCATAGTGATGATGAAAAGTATGTCATACTGAAACTGGAAAATTTGTAGGAAGAGTGAAGGTTGGGTGGGTGGATTTAAAATTTTAAGGAATAATGTAGTTCAAACATCAAGCAGAAGAGACAGTCTTGTTATATTCCATACTCATTCTCTAAATGAGAAAAAATAAAATAACAAGAACAAAACCCCACCAGTCAAGAATAAAATAAATATAATGAAGATAAAAAAAAATACAGGAGATAATTCTGTAAATATACAGAAAAATGTCAGTGATGTCATTACTATCTATAAGAGACTGGATGAGGCACTTGGTGCCATGATCTAGTTGACTGGATAGGGCTGGGTGCTAGGTTGGACTGGATGATCTTGGAGGTCTCTTCCAGTCTGGTTGATTCTATTCTATTCTATTCTATTCTATTCTATTCTATTCTATTCTATTCTATCTGCTGTCAGGCAGACACTAGAGATAACTGTATAGTAATTCATCATTTAAAAAAAAAAACCTCTATTATCACAATTGTATGTTTTTAAGATCCAAATCTGGCTGTGCTTCTTCAAGGCAAAGTATTAATTTGAACAAACCACAGAAAGGAGCAGAGAATAACATAACACTGGAGATTATGCTATATGCAGAAGGAAATTCTGAAATTTATATGTGTTTTTTTTTATGTTAGAATCATACAGAGATTTAGATACATGTAATATAACACCATATTAGAAAAGACTAAGAAAACACAATATTTTCTTTGGTAATGAGATCTAGAATGTTCCTACCAAAATTAATGCTTGTTACATAATCTTTACAGGAAGATCTCTATCAATTTCTTGCGGTTTCCTTGTGGTATTTGAAGAGGAAATACACTATTCTTATGCAGGTAAAAGTGCTATAGATTCCATCAACAGTTCTGCCAATAGATATGAAAAAGAATTAATTCACTGCTGATTTTCTGTAACATAATTAAAGTTTATGTAACCAAAACCTTTGTAGCTCTAAGCAAGTTCTGACTCTAAAGCTGTCTTTGAAACACTGGAAGCAACTGAGACATGTAAACATCTCAGGAGAACACATTTAAAAGGGAATGGGAATTATGAAGATACAGTCCTAAAAGCAACTCTAGCTTTCTTTTTTGATTATTTTTTCCAAGTAGCAATACATATGAAATGGCAAAGGAGAAAGAAGATGAAAAAGGGTTTCAAGCTTATACAAGAAATAAAACAACATTTGGGGAATTTTAATTTTTTTTTTTTCCACCAGGAAATTAGGACAATACACTGTGAGATGAGAATCCTGAGAATTTCTCTATTTGTAAAAACTAATGAGACATTCTTATCATACATGCACAAAGAAGGAAAAAAAAATCAGTGATTTTTTAAGAGGGAATGAAAAATATATACATGGGCAGATACATACATGCATATATATACACAGAGAGAGAGAAGCTGTTAAAATTACTAAGGAACATATTACACTGTTGTATAAAGGTGAACTCTAGGCACAGTACTATGCTATTTGTGAAATACATCATAAAGAAATAAGGCAAATGTCCTAGCAGAAAATATTGTCTATGCAGGTACTGGTTAACTATCTGAAACCATGATTTGCTTCCAAGAAAGCTTCAAATGCGTGAGATAACTTAGGTTTGTAACTGATTGTGTCGTGCTCTGAACCACTTTTTTCATTATTATTTAATATATAACTGAATCTCACTCTCAGTGCTTCTCTTTGAGAATCGACAGCCTTTCACCTTAACATGCAATAAGCCAAACAGGTAGATAAAAGACAGTGTTGCAATAAGCAAGAGATCATCAGAGAGGTGGATTTCCTAAGGTTTCTTAGGTGGTGGCATGACAATAATGCAGAAAAGAATGAACACAGAGTTGTCAGAACCATCACAGGCAGTTCCCTGATAATAGCAAGATCCAGCATAAGCACGAACTCTTTTAGTCAATTTCATGCTACTCGCCAAGGGAAGAATAGCAGTGTACAGATGCTAAAATACAGAAGCAAAACACAAAAAAAGACTTCATCTAAGCCTTTTCCCTAGACTGAGATGTTACAATAGGGAAAGACCAATGATGGTAGACTGCCCCCCATGGCAGAAGTCAGAGCAATCTTCCTAAAGGTCACGAAAGATTAATTCCTTGAAAAGCTTACCCAGAGGCAGTAGTGAGACTGATAATAGTTATATACTGAAAACTTACATAAACAGTGAAGAGCAGGAACACAGAGTCATATTATTTATTGAGAAAGTAACTTTTGAGAAAAAAATGTATTCTGTAACATCTTCCATGTTTGCAGATAAAATCTTGAATATACAAAGCACAAATTTGAATCTCAAAACCTTGTAAGTTTAAAAAAAAACCAAACCAAACACAATCTTTGCATTCTGAAAAAAAAAATCCTCTGACAACATGTCAAGGTCCAGAGAACAGAGATTAACAGTATCTCTGTCCTGAGGAGCAAGAGCTGTTCTTATGGATTTCCGTGTTGTGAAATTAAGGTGCAAAACTCTACTCTCTTAATTTCTCTCTGGGCCCTGGCCAGGCTCTGGGAAAACTCAAGAGGAGGGTAAAGTCAGAAGTTTCTGTATTTAGAATCCCATAAACATTTTTCTTCAACAATATAAAAGCTGGACCCTCTCAAAATGACTTTGGAAGCCCCACCTTTCCCATTGTTGGGAAAGGTTCTCCAAATCCTCACTGCAATCAGGGCTCCCTAGCACTTCTGGATCTGGCTTATGGTAAAGTATTGGGGCAACTGGTGATGTAGCTTAGTTACTACTGCTAATGTTGTATAGTAATGATTTTTTTTACCCTTGCTGCAGTATTATTATCTTGCTTGCTCTTTTACTGCTTTATACATAAGTAAAAGATAAGTTTAACTCTTTAACTTGAGGTCTGTGTCTCTTGTGCAAAACCCATAAATTCACAATACATAAATTGGTGCACAGACAGGATTCAAAAGACTGTTGTGTGAAGGCTGAGATTCATGCTTAAGCAGGGATAAAACCTCTTGATTTTTTTGCAGAGGAATCTCTTGATGTATAGCAGAGGTAGAATCTCTTAGAGAATCCCAATTGAGAGTTTTTTATCTGCATTTTAACTTGAAATCCCACCACTGGGCAATACAAAGTATAAGACCATTATTCCTTGGAGTAGTATAGTAGATAGATTAACATAAACAAAGCAAACATCATCACCACCCAAAAAAAAGAGAGAAAATTCCTGAATATATTGCTTATGAATGGACTCTAAGTCAGCCTTTGAGAAGTATAAAAGTGGCAGGAGAGAGTTAATGTAGAGTGTAAGTTATGTTGATGTATGTTGTAGAGAAAATCTGCTAAGTGGGGAAACAATCCTATATGGATTCCATGAGACCCAGTTCAGCACTCTGATTTTGTTCAGCAAAGTAATTAAGCACATGCTTAATTATATCTTCAAGCAGTTAAGTGCTTATAATTAAACATGAACTGTAGCCCTTTGTGCAACACAGACAGATTTAAGTATATGCTTGTTCAGCTGGAGCACGAATGGGAAGTTGCTGCAGAGTCATCTCTGAACCTCAGATAATGCCTGGGGACATAGCCCAACTGACTGACATGCCTCTTTTTTTGACCATGTAATAAATCATTTAATCCTTTTGGCCTTTGTTTTTTGTTATATATATATACATGTGTGTATACATATATATATATATATGTATGTATGTGTGTATATGTCTTTCCAGACCCTCTATTTAGAATAACAGAGCAGCAATTCAGTAGTAGTTTTACACACACACTCACCCCATACAAAATTATTATGACTTTCAGTCCTTTGAGTTTTGCTTTTAGCAGCAAAGTAGTTTGCTTACCAGAAAACTGATCTTTTTTTTTTTTTTCAGTAGGGTTTGATCTCCTTCCTGCCAGACTGTATAGGTCTGAGGTATTCCATGGATCTAGGCTGAATAACTTTGAATGCAATCCCCACTGCATCCGGTCCCTGGAAAGGTCATGAGATATGACAGTACCACAAAGTTGGAGAGATGAAGACTGCCATAACCATGTGGTGTTCTGCCTAAACAAATAAGTCTTTTCAGAACTATCATGCCAAGATATCTGAGCTGGTTTTCTTTGGTGGCAAATCCAATTTGACAGGGTTTAATAGTTTAGGATTGAGACGGTGGTAATATAGCTATTTTGCTTTAGTGTCAATTCTCATCTTGAGGCACAAGCCTGATGTAATAAATCCCATGAAACTGAGCTGATTCTTCATAATGGCAGCTTGGCAGTCTGTACCCATTGTACGTTGCTTTGTTAAGTTTTGAAACTTGGTAGTCCACCATTTTAAAGCAACAATTGAATCTCTTTGACTATAGCTTATACAGTTTCTGATCAAGTGGAAATAAAACCTGCTTATAAGAAAACAAAAGTTTAGTGGTATCACAGGGCTCTAAGTAATTTGGCATCTCTCCTTTTTTTTCCCCCAGCAATGAATCAGACTGAGGGAAGCTGAATGTCTTCACTATTAGATGTTCTAAATAACCAAGTAGATAGTTAGGAGTAAGTAGATAGGTAAGTGAAGAGGAAGATGTGAAGAGGAAGCTGTTCACCATGAGAGTGGTGAGAGCCTGGAATGAGTTGCCCAGGGAGGTGGTTGAGGCCCAATACCTGGAGATGTTTAAGATCAGGCTGGATGAGGCTCTGGGCAGCCTGGTGTAGGGTAGGGTGTCCCTGCCCACTGCAGGGGCTTAGAACTAGATGATCCTTGTGGTCCCTTCCAACCCTGACTGATTCTATGATTCTATAGTTGTTTTTTCTTGCACAGTCAAAAGTTCACACAGCAGTTTTAGTTCCTACCTTTAATCTGTCATTATTTACATAGGCTCAGAATTCTCTAAAACAGTAATTCAGCCAATGCATCTTCTGACACAAGTTACTGCTTAGTATTGTATGCTTGCGGCAGAGTGTTACCTTAATTCTGTATGAAAAGCCAAGAGCTGACTAATTATATTTAACAAGTAATTATTTTTTATTACATCTCTATGGAAAAATAGATCTACCTGCACAATCACTATTCTGTCAAACATGCTTATAATGTTAAAAAAATTTCCTAGATTAATATGTGGAAATCATTCCTTCTTAGAGAAGGTGGTTGGAAAGTATTTTCCTTAAATACATGAATTTTAGAATGGAGGCACAGAAACAGCTATTATCTAGTTCTACAAATACAAAGATTTGTAGAATTAACAGGAATTATTAAAGATAAAATTTGTCTAACCTGCAATATCAGTTTAAAATGTACTCTTTAGCAAATAATAGTGACAGTAAATGTGACTGCAAGGAAAGATGAACACAGTGAAGAGAAATTAGATGTGTATATCTGTGCAAGAGTGAATTTGTTTAAAATGACTGATCATAAAATCATAGAATCATAGAATCATAGAATCATAGAATCATAGAATGGTTTAGGTTGGAAGGGACCTCAAGGATCATCCAGCTCCAAAACCCTGCCATAGGCAGGGACACCTCCCACTAGAGCAGGCTGCTCAAGGCCTCATCCAGCCTGGCCTTAAACGCCTCCAGGGAGGAAGCATCCACAACCTCCCTGGGCAACCCGTTCCAGTGTCTTACCACCCTCACTGTAAAGAACTTCCTCCTAACATCCAGTCTAAATCTCCCCTCTTCCAGCTTAAACCCATTCCCCCTCGTCCTAACATTACTAGACCGTGTAAATAGTCCCTCCCCAGCTTTCCTGTAGGCTCCCTTCAAATACTGGAAGGCCACTATAAGGTCTCCTCGAAGCCTTCTCCTCTCCAGGCTGAAGAGCCCCAACTCTCTCAGCCTGTCCTCATAGCAGAGGTGCTCCAGCCCTCTGATCATCTTCGTGGCTCTCCTTTGGACCCGCTCCAGCAGTTCCATGTCCTTCTTGTATTGGGGGCTCCAGAACTGCACACAGTACTCCAGGTGGGGTCTGACGAGAGCAGAGTAAAGGGGGAGAATCACCTCCCTTGCCCTGCTGGCCACACTTCTCTTGATGCAGCCCAGCACTCGGTTGGCTGTCTGGGCTGCATGTGCACACTGCCGGCTCATGTTGAGCTTCTCGTCGACCCAGACCCCCAGGTCCTTTTCCTCAGGGCTGCTCTCCAGCCATTCATCACCCAGCCTGTATCTGTGCCTGGGATTGCACCGACCCAGGTGCAGGACCTTACACTTGGCCTTGTTAAACGTCATGAGGTTGGCCTGGGCCCACCTCTCCAGTCTGTCCAGGTCCCTCTGGATGGCATCCCTGCCCTCCAGCAAGTCAGCTGCGCCACACAGCTTGGTGTCATCTGCAAACTTACTGAGGGTGCACTCAATTCCTCTGTCCATATCACTGACAGATGTTAAAGAGCACTGGTCCCAGCACTGACCCCTGAGGAACACCACTTGTCACCGGTCGCCAGGTGGACATAAAAATCTCATGCTTTCTGTCTACATGTCTGGGAAGCACAAAGTAAGGCACTGAGTAGTACTAGTGACATTCCTATGATAAAATACCAAAAAATGACACAATTGTACTGTCATTAAACTCAGCAGGTAAAGTATTTCACATTTAAACTGATTTATGTAAATTAGAAGTAAAACAGTGGATTGTATTTTACACAGAGGATAACTTCTGCTACCAAAAAGAAAAAGCATACGAATGTTTCTTGTTTGTTTGCTTTAATGTTCTAATTTCCATCAGTGATTTTTCACCTGATTTACACTTACAAAACGTACTGAGTGGCACTTGCCACTTGTCAATCTGAGGACTCTCATGTGCGTACCTTAAAGTTTTCACACATTACCTATACTCAACACTGGTCAGGCCACACCTTAAGTACTGTGTCCAGTTCTGGGCTCCTCAATTCAAGAGAGATGTTGAGGTGCTGGAATGTGTCCAGAGAAGGGCAACAAGGCTGGTGAGGGGCCTGGAACACAAACCCTATGAGGAGAGGCTGAGGGAGCTGGGGTTGTTTAGCCTGGAGAAGAGGAGGCTCAGGGTAGACCTCATTGCTGTCTACAACTACCTGAAGGGAGATTGTAGCCAGGTGGGGGTTGGTCTCTTCTCCCAGGCAACCAGCAACAGGACAAGGGGACACAGTCTCAAGTTGTGCCGGGAGAAGTATAGGCTGGATGTTAGGAGGAAGTTCTTGCCAGAGAGAGTGATTGGCATTGGAATGGGCTGCCCAGGGAGGTGGTGGAGTCACCATCCCTGGGGGTGTTCAGGAAAAGACTGGATGAGGCACTTAGTGCCATGGTCTAGTTGACTGGCTAGGGCTGGGTGCTAGGTTGGACTGGATGATCTTGGAGGTCTCTTCCAGCCTGGTTGATTCTATTCTATTCTATTCTATAGAGTCTCCAGAAATTAAGAGAACTTATGAAGTAATAATAGCATCTCCTACAATGCGTCAATGTAAAATATGCTTTTAAAAAAGAAAAAAGGTCATTTGGATCCTCACTAAGTGAAATATTAATGATTTCTCTACATGACCTCTTGTTATCAATGCAAATCAGATAATTGTTGAGTTTTGCTTGAATATTATTTTGTCTGAATATTACTTTGCTCTGATAAATTATAATTCTAATTGATTATAATGCTCTTTTCCTACCAGTATGTTTTATGAAAAAGGGTAGTCAGAGATGTTACACCTCTATGAATATTCATGTGTTGTCCTAGACATATAATTGTATGTCTCACAGCAATTACAGTGAAAATACAATAGCCACAGCTGAAAACTAAAGCTTGATTGATAAAGTTAAATTGAATATTTATAGTACTTGCAATCTTCCTATCTATGAAGTTTTTACTAACATTTGTAATCACGAAATCTTGTTAGCACCTGCGCTAAGCAAAAATGAAATGACCACTGGACAGACTATGAAGACCTTGAAGAAAACTGCATTTCATTAAAATAATTCATACAGTGACTATGGAGTTGACTTTGTATCTACAGGTTTTAAGTCATAGAATTGATTGAACAATTCAGCAATTATCTTTAACTTCTTATTTGTATAGTTAACACTGCCATATTGTGCATATGAAGGTGATGCCTTTTATAAGAAGGCAAACAAATTACTTCAGCTCTTTTATATTAGTTCTTTATTTAAAGTAGGCTTCGTTTGTGGGTTTTTAAAATTATGTAATGTCACATAACAGATTCTGTTATCCAAAATATATATTTTCACTTGGAAATTATCATATGTTAACAACTACACACTTTATTTTTCTTGTCCAATACTTAACCTCTGACCTTACAGACAATACCATAAGCATTCTAAGTGTAAGAAATATACAGTTGTGCTATTTTAACGCTAACTAGGATATTTTAGTGAGAGAAATTAGATTATAGGCTGTAAAAAGGAAACAATGGTGATGTTTACTTCACTCATAGGCTTGCTGAGATGTATAAAAACAAGCACACAAACACAGATAACACAGTTGCTGTGTGTCTCTGGCTGCCTGCACTTTTCTCCCTAACCTGCTGTCTGTGTAACTAATCCTTCTGCTTTCTAAGCCCTCTGGCCAGTCCCCCAAACTCACCTTGAATGTAAGGCAAAATCTGGGATAAGGTCAAAGGGTGGAAAGAAGGTCAAAGGATGGTTGGGAGCCCCTCCTGGGGACTCTAATTTCTGGGAGAGGTGTTGTATTTCTGTATTTTTTAACTTGTCTGTTTCTGTATGCAGCTATATATATTGTGAATACCTGCTTGCATATCGTGCTAAGCTGTAAATATAAAGCTTCATTCTTAATTTCCAGCTCAGATGAGTCTAGTCTGGGTACTTTCATAATGGGAGGGGGGTAACACCCAAACCTGGAGGAAGGCACTGCAACTCTCACAAAATTCATTGTATCTTGGGATCCAATACGTAATGAGGTTTCAGACTTGCCTGAGCTTCCACTAGTAAACTCTTTGATATTTATCATAGTATCATCAGGGTTGGAAGAGACCTCACAGATCATCAAGTCCAACCGTTCACCCAGTGGGAGACCTCACAAAGCCCTGTCATCTTTACCTCCAGCTAAATGACCTCCAAGGTTTAAGAAAGCGTGATTTGGATTCACATAAAGTTTAGCTAATGTCCTTGTGCCCAGCAATAATTTTTGTCTCAGTTGGTCCTATGAAACTCATTTACACCATCTATTCACTTGACAGGTGTATTTCTTTAGCCTACTTACTTTCATTTTTCTCCAAAGAATATTGAAAAAATAAACAAAACTTTCATTTATCCTTCAAGTGGCCTGGCAGTTTGATCCATCACTCCCCCTGTGGTAAGTGTGAGATCTAAACCTCCTCCCTTTGGTGAGATGTTTCCCCTGGATAAGACAGTGTGCGCACAATTTGGCTTATCTTTCTAGGAAGAATATTCCTTAAAGTTTAAGGTTAAAGATTAAGTGGTTGTGTAGTTGTATATTGCCAACTGACATCTGAATATGTGATTTAATTGTGTTGGAAGGAGTGCCAAGTAATTTTGGTTACAATAGCTCCACATTTTTGGATGATGGTTGCTGTCTGCTTTGTGGGTGCCTCTGAGACAGCAAGTAACAGATGTATGGCAAACAGAAAAGAAAATGTTAGTATAATCAGCTAAAGTCAGTCAAACAAGCTAAAAGTCTGAAAAAAAAATAGCTCTACTAATATTGGGGTTTGTTACCTTTAACAGACTTTAAAACTTATTGTTGCTCTGGAGGAATACAGATGCATAGAGGAGTAATTTGCACAAGCAAATGCAATAAAGAGACCAATGTGTTCAGCCCTCAAGCTGCTAAAATGCCTTCTATGTTTTGCTCTCTAGTTAGGCATCTGAAAATCTTCCTCTTCCATTTTGTACATTAGCATTGATAGTTCCTGAGATTTTACTTACTGCTACAGTAGAGGTACATCAATAGCAGATTTACAGACAAAACCACAGTTCATTTTTCTCATTTGATAGCTGATGAATAACAGTAATTATAATGGTATTAGGCACTTGAAGTCATTTCCTGTACATTCTCATATGGCCACATGCTTATAAGGTAGAACAAATGATAAAAAATAGACCTCTCCTGTTTTATTATTAAGCCCCAGTCCTTCCGTGTATTATACATTAAAAGAGTGCTGAAATATCTAGTTAGAGAAGGATTGGTTTGTTGCAGCCTGCTGCAGGGAATTTAATTGATGCAGAGCCTATTTCTGAAAGTTGTGTGGAACCATGAACTTGCTGAACTCCTCCAGAGGAAAGGGTATTAAATGTCCTAGAACTGGGCCAGCATTATTTCTTCAAATGAATGGCAATTAGGCTGAATGTCTCAGACTGAGTGATATGGTTTCATCAGCTTCATATTTTCACTATAAGCAGCCTCAACAGCCTGCATTAGATCGACACTACTAAAATGATCTCTGTTTAAAAGCACACAACTCTACTTCATTGTTGAAAGTCAGATCAATACATGGAAGGAGTAGAGTCAAATGAAAAAGTGGTAAGGAATCTATCTTTGGAAAGCAACACTGGAGTATGCTTTTTATGTTTGAGCTATGCTCTTACTGTGAAATTCTGTGATCATTTTAGCCTAACAGGTATTGGACCTTACTCAGCTCTTGATTACGTCCAGTAAAATCAGTTTGAAATATGTAAGTGATGAATTTAATTGTGAGCCAAGGAACAGATGAACTTACTCTTAAGAATATTGAAAGTGGAATATATAAAGAAAGGGTATAGTGGGAAGAAGCAAATGTAAATTATTTAGAAAATATAAACAAGTGTCAAAATTGGTTGTAGCTTATACAGCTGTGGTTCATTGTAGCACATCTTGTCAGTGAATATAGAATCGTAAAATCATAGAATCAGTCAAGCTTGGTAGGGGCCACAAGGATCATCTATTTCCAACACCCCTGCTGTGGGCAGAGACACCCTACTCTAGATCAGGCTGCCCAGAACCTCATCCAGCCTGGGCTTAAACACCTCCAGGGATTGGGCCTTGACCACCCCCCTGGGCAACCCATTCCAGCCTCTCACCACTCTCATGGTGAAGAACTTCCTCCTCATCTCCAGTCTGAATCTCCCCACCTCCAGCTTTGCTTCATTCCCCCTAGTCCTGTCACTACCTGATAGCCTAAAAAGTCCCTGCCCAGCTTTTTTGTAGCCCCCCCTTCAAATACTGGAAGGCTACAATAAGGTCACCCCGAAGCCTCCTCTTCTCCAGACTGAACAGCCCCAACTCTTTCAGTCTGTCCTCATAGAAGGGTTGCTCTAGTCCTTTTATCATCCCAGTGGCCCTTATGGTGTAGGTCATTACAAGAGGTGTAGATTATTACAAGAGGCAGGATAAGAGTATTTGTTGTTCTGTTTAAGTTGCCTAATGCTTTATTTCCTGGCTCCTAAGTCATTGTCTAGCCTAGCTCTGAACCTCCTTCTCTTTGTGTGGTGTGCAAGGGGGAGGAAAAAAACTGTTGTCCTGGTTTAGTTTCCCTAGTCCAGTTTATCATAAATCTTGGTTGACAGGAAACACCAGCACCTTGATTCCTAAAGCTGCATTGTATACTGCAATTAATTTATCTACCTTGCATTGAGAGAGATGGAAAGAAAAGCTCACATTTAATGTGATCCTAGTAAAGCAGCAAGATAAGCTCTGAGATCCTAAATGATTGCTTATAGTCAAATAGTACCTATAGTTAAATGTGATTTAAAAAATGATAGATTTTTGGCACTTTAGAAAAAAAAATATGTTTTTCTAGATAGAGTATCCAGCACCAGTTTGGATCCTGTGATGGTTTGGGTGTTCCCTGCCCCCCCACACTTTAGAAGTCACCCAGACTAGACTCAGCCGGCTCTGGGAATATGAATGAAGCTTATATGTACAGCTAGTACAATATACAAGCAGATATTTACAGTATATACAGATATATACAGAAATATACAAGGTAAAAGGTAATACAAACACAATTCCCCTCCCAGAAACCTGAGTCCCCAGGAGGGGCTCTCAACCACCCCTCACCTTCCCCCTACCCCTCTCAACCTTACCCCAGTCCTAAGGAAGAATGGAGGTTCGGCCAAGAGGATTAAGAAACAAAGTGAATCAGCAAAGCAAATGGAGGGTGAGGTTAGAAAGCAAGATGGAGTTCAGCCAGCAGCCCCAGCTCCACAGCAGGTGAAGAGCTGAGATAACAGCCCAGAGCCAAGTGCCCCAAGCAAAGTGCAGAGCAAAGTGACTTTATCTAATGTTTTGCTTTTCCTTTCTACACATCTCAGCAAGGCTGTGAGGGAAGTAGACCTCACCATTGTTTTCATTTCTCAGCCTATGATCTAATTCTTCTCACCAAAACATCCCAGCTAGGCTCAAACTAGCACAGATCCTAAAAGGGGAAGTTCACAATCTTAAAGGCATGGTTTTAGAATGCTTTGTCCACCTTTGATGCAGACTTTTATAAGGTTTTTTTTTTCACCTATAAATGCTGGGAAATCTGTGAAAAGAGAAGCAAAATGGTGGCATGAGATTCTAAACTCTGCCAGAACCAACCTATTTCAGTCTACATTATTAAAGTGCATTTTATCCTGCTGATTTAGATGGAGATAAAAAAACACCAACTTGTTGTTGAAATATTTCTCATAGATTGTTGCACTTTTTGCATGAGTTAGTTTGAGAGGACCTTTTTTGTGTTACAGTAGTTTCCTATAATTCATTTAGCAGTAAGTGAGAAATTGCAATGACAGAGAAAATCAGTAAGATATAATGTTTAGATCTGACTCGTTGCCAGCTGTGAGTGTCCTGATCAAATGCTTTAAATTTAATATTTAATGAGTAATGGCTAAAAATAAGATACTAAATGACCTGAAAAAGGAGCAAATGAAAACCACTCAGGAGAGCTTGCATGTTAGAAGGAAAAATGAGGTAGAGATTACTTTAAAAGTCTTGTTTTCACTTCCTGAGTTGCTTGAAACATCAATACATGATCTCTTCTTCATAACATCGAGCACAGCCAGAAATTATTCAGATGCATCCTGTTACTTTCCAGAGGATTTTTTGAATTTCCAGACAGGATGTATCATCCTTGTACCAAAAATCTAAGTTACTGTGAAGCCAGGACTACAAAAGAGGTATCTGGCTGGTGTCTGTATCAGCCCTTTCCACAATGACTTCAAGTGTCCAGGTAACATTGTATGTGCAGATTTATAAGCAACTTTTGGGCCAAAAAAGTCAAACTTGGAAAATTTTGGCAGCTAATGAGGCTGAGTGCTGACATCAAAGTGTGGGATTGCTACTCTTTCTTCTTAGTATTTTTCAGATGTAAGACATCTTGCAGAAACAACGTGAATTCTACCAGTAATACAATCTATGCAGAACTCAAAGCTTTCAGAAGTTGTCAGGCTCTGAAAGGTCTCCTACAACTAAAATCCTGCAGCTCCAAGTGCAGCTGCTTAGGAAGGTGTTTCCACAGCTACCTATCCAGGCTGTCTGTGGGAGATTACCAGCTCTGAAGAAAATACAGAAGAAAGTAGTGTGCTCATCAGCACACATTAAAACAGACAATCAACATAATTTATCACACATTGCTCTGCTGCTCAACCCTTACACAGCTCCTGTCAGTTCTGACAAGAAAAAAAGGTTACAAAATTTTAGCCTTAAGGCAACAACAAAAAAGTTTGTATGGTACCAGATTTAAGGAATCGGAGGAGGACATTATGATCTCAGATTAGCTGCATCAGAGAAGTGTGGCCAGCAGGGCAAGGGAGGTGATTCTCCCCCTTTACTCTGCTCTCATCAGACCCCACCTGGAGTACTGTGTGCAGTTCTGGAGCCCCCAACACAAGAAGGACATGGAACTGCTGGAGCGGGTCCAGAGGAGGGACACAAAGATGATCAGAGGGCTGGAGCAGCTCTGCTATGAGGACAGGCTGAGAGAGTTGGGGCTCTTCAGCCTGGAGAAGAGAAGGACTAGAGGAGACCTTATAGTGGCCTTCCAGTATCTGAAGGGAGCCTATAGGAAGGCTGAGGAGGGACTATTGACAAGGTCTTGTAATGACAGGATGAGGGCTAATGGGTTCAAGCTGGAAGTGGGGAGATTCAGACTAGATGTTAGGAGGAAGTTCTTTACAGTGAGGGTGGTAAGCCACTGGCACAGGTTGCCCAGGGAGGTTGTGGATGCTTCCTCCCTGGAGGCGTTTAAGGCCAGGCTGGATGAGGCCTTGAGCAACCTGCTCTAGTGGGAGGTGTCCCTGCCTATGGCAGGGTTTTGGAGCTGGATGATCCTTGAGATCCCTTCCAACCTAAACCATTCTATGATTCTACTATTTACAGAATGAAATAGTCTTAATGTTACTTCCAGAGATGTCATAGTTCCTATTTAAAATTGAGCAGTTGAATACTTCAGGCTTATAAAGAAAGTGACCTTGGTCCTTCTTTGTCTTCTAAAAACAGTGCAACAGTTCATAAGAGAGAAAGGGTCAAAGATTTGATGTCACACATAGAATTTGTCTGGATTTCATGTTACATTGAAATTGCCAGTGAACAAAGTTGTAGGAGGTAGCTCATTATTATTTGTTGGAGTGAAAATGCCTATTTTCTGTTACAACTGTTTTGTTGTTCTGTTTACAAATGAAAACAGCTGGAAGTCAGGAAAAATGCTGCTTAGCTGATAAGCCACTCTGTCAGTGGCCTGACAGGATAGTAAAGTACTTGTTCACCCTTGACTTCTCAGTACAACGATAAGCTCCCTCTGCTTCAGCTTTCTCAATGAGTGTTACATGGGACTCCGAAACCTATCGCCTGAAGTCAGAATTTAGATAGCTATAACATGGTGTGTGAAATTGCAGTCAAGACTATGACATAGGACATTTCTGAATCGTGGAGATGGAGCCTGTACAAAGAGCACGGTACAACACAATACAAATTAGCCAGACTTCGCCAAGCTAGACAGCCTTCCAAATATTTCACTCTCCTCATGTGATTTTGCAGCTAGCTAGTCAGTATAAGTAACCAAATGCACACTACTTCATAAATATTTGAAAATGCACATAATGTACCTTAGTTACAACGTTTCAGTCTGGTACATATGAATCTTTAGAATACTCCTCTGTCACAGTACCACAGCATAAAACCAGCATATTATGAAAATACATTGACTTGATGTCTTTCTTGCTGACTTGCATACATCTTGGGTTAAGGAAAATAGAAAGTGGCTGAGGTTAAGTTTGATTTACATTTTTAGTATAGGCATGAGAAATTATAATGTCAGGTGTTTCTTCGTGCTTCTTCTCAGATGGGTTTATTTCATTAACATGCCCAGTGCATAAAGCAAACAGGTAATGATGTTAGCTGCAACAGGACAATACCCAGAAATGTCACAGAGCAACCTGATGGAGCCACCCTACCAGAAGATGACTTTTAGTTAGCAGCTGCCAAGGAAAGGAAACTGCTTTGGAACCATTGCAATAATATTTAGCCATTCAATTGCTGTGTGAACATGCCTAGGAGTGTAACTGGCAAAAATGCCAAACACACTGCATTGTGTGTGATCTTTTTTATCAGTAGTGCTTTTGGCAAAGAAGTGAAATCAATGCCAGTTTTATTTTTCTTTCACAAAGATCCCTATTGCAGAGCAGATATTACACAGTCACTGACAAACTTTTCACGAACCGTATCTGGAATCTACAGACACAGTGAATTAATGGTTTCAGGATCTAGTAGCTCTCAGAGCATTTCTGGAAAGTTCATTATCTCCCTGGTTGTTTATTTGGGTTCAGACGACAGGAAAATCGTTATGTCCCAGTGACTTGTAAGAAGGAGAGCTAGAAGCACAACTGCAAAACCAGTCAGATTTGCTTGCTAGCAACAAAAAAAGTAAACTAAGAACACTTTTTTTTCTTTTTACATTTTTAATGCTTTTTTGTCAAGGTGATGTAGAGCATGCTGTCTAGAAATTGAAATGATTTTAAAAAAAAAACCAAATACAGTTCAAGTCATACAATACTTAAAATAGACACAAAAATATAGTCACCAGATAGCACTGTGTGAATTATAACCAGTAGCAACTAAGTGCATGTATGATTCTGAGCAGTTGCTTGCATGCTTCACCTGGGAAAACTAGAAATCTATGAGATAAAGTGACCTGATGCAATTACAAGTGTGCAACCTTTATACCAAATTGCTAGTTAGGTATTAGAAACCAAATTGTTTTGCCCTTTCTACTCTGCTAAGTAAAACTGAAAACATGACTCTTGACTGTTCAGGGCTGGGAAGGCAGAGAATCATTATATCCTCAAGTAACTTTAACTTGAATAAATGTGGCAATATTTTATATAGTACAGAGCACAGATGAAGTGAACTCTGTGAAGAAAAGTGATCCCAGTCAAATTCCAGTAATTTAACAAGTCTAAGGATAAAAAACTCTCCCAAGTGCTGCTCAGATGCTCTACATCTAAGCAAAACACTATTAAACTTAGAGGATCTTTTTCTTTCCATCTTTTCCTCTACTTGGCCTGGTTATTGCAAAGTGAGAAAGTCTCTCATTCGTATAAAAAGAAAATGAAAAAGATAAAATAGAGTCAAACATATATGACACCACCTTTAATGCACACATTCAGTATATGACATAGATATTGGTTTAAAAAATAAATCAAGCTTACGTTCACTTAATTTCTACATGCTAACCTGATAGAGAAAAAATTGTCTTGAGATGGATGATTTAATCTCTAAAATGTATCTAAAAAAAAAAAGAGAGAATTCTAGTAACTTGTGTTCACTGCTTCAAATTCTGAGGAAACGTGTGGCATATTTTATGATAATTTATGGTAATAATCAGCTAGTACTTTAAAGTTAATGTTCTTATGAACAGTAATACATGCTGTAACCTATACTCATGTAAGGTTAAGTTCTGAATATATGATAGGATTTTCCAAAGATCCTGCATTTAATAAGGAACTATGATATTACAGATTTAAAGAGAGAGCTCAGCTGTTAGAATACACGTTAAGGAACTTCTGTAACTAAAATTAGGTTTCCCCATTAGCGGACCCTGAAATGAATGCATGATCCCTGCGTATTCACTTTTTCTTCTTCCTAAAACAAATAACACAAATATAAAAATCCAAATTCCAGTTGCACTTTGCAAAAAAAAAATAACTTAATAAAATGTAGTCTATTAAATGTATACCTGAAACTGTCAAATGAAAATCATAGGATCATAGAATCAACCAGGTTGGAAGAGACCTCCAAG